>CABFWB010001276.1:49266-73642 GCA_902151455.1 Timema bartmani
AAAAAAATAACCTAAGTCTAATTTGAACACTAAGTGTCTCACCTAAAAGAGTGCAGAGAAATGAGTAACTCGGCAATAGAGTCCAGCCGTTTTATACACAAAGTCACAATCACGTGTTCTCATTTCGCGGGAAGTACGGTCGAGAAGAGGGGTGAGGGGAGTGCACAGTTTCTAGACGAATCTCCGATGACCAGGCAATTATTCAAATCGCGCGCCAGCGAGTTGGCCGGTGATACCAGGACGCTTTGCTGGCGTGCACGGACCATGTGCATGTAGACAGTCCCTTGTTTTGGGTCAGGCGCTTTGGCAGGCAGTCGTTGAACCATGGTCAGTTTGTTTGATACAAGTCGAGCTGCGAAGCGTACGTAGCGTTGGAGCCATGTTGTAGACCAACCAAATGGGGGCAGAACTAGTGAGCCAAAACAGTATTTTCTCTTTCATGTTTGTAACAACGTTACAATGCAATCCCTTAAAATTATAATAATTGTACAAGTGGCAGCATTAAGCCAACTACGGAGTCGAAGGTGGCTGTGTTATTTGATAGCTCGTGATCTTAATAAAATCACACATTTCTAGCCGACGATTTCCGCACGTCCATCATAGACTCTGCCTTAAAATATGAGTGAAGAATGACCCTGGGCACGGGAAGATTCCTGGATAGCTAAGAGGTTAGAGCATTGGCGTACTAAGCCAAAGGTCCCGGGTTTGATTTCCAGGTGTCCAGGTGTCTTTTTCAATTTTCAGAATATGATATCTAGATGGAGAATTCCTCACTAAAAGGCATAAATAATAGTTTCAACTATTTGATTCTCAATCCAATTTAGCCTTAACTGAGCTGTATGTTACTGTTTTCATATATACACACTGACATTAAAGGAGTGACCCACTTCGGTGGCCTCGTGGTCTAACACTCTACTTTTGCAGTAGACTAGACTGCCGATGATGGGGAGATCAAGGTTTGAATCCTGGTCGGTGTACTGTACTGAGGGTAATTTTTCCAAAATAGTTTCCCACTCTCCCTCCACGCAAATGCAGGTACACTTTCTGTAAATACACTCTTCCTAGTCCTTAAAACCACTAGCGTAAAGTAATTAGTACATAAGTATATAACTCGAGAAGATAGTAGGACGTGATGCTTAAAAAAAAAGTAGAAGAAAAAAATTAAAACTTTTCTTGGCATCTTTACAATATGGAAAATACATTTCTGATCAATTACATTATTGCACGCTAAGCCATTTACAGGATTAATTTATTTTTAAAGTTTGACACTCACAAACACACTAGATGAATTCAATGTACATTGACTACTTTATCACTTGTAAAGGAAATTAAATCTTGGAGATTCAGATAGATTGGGGAACTCCCTTCACCAATATAACATTTACTACTAAACACCCACTTATTTCATTCTGAGGTAGATAATTATCTTTGGGTCTTACTTGAAAATAGCATAGTAGTTGGAAAAAAAATTCAGTTGGCAACCCTGCTAAAGAATTATAATAATTTTGAAGTCCCTTCGGTTTAATCCTCAACTCAATCTTAAAGTAGATTTCTAGATAGAGAAACAATGGTTGTCATATTAACTAGCCATAGGGATTGCTTTGAAAAAAGAGGTTTAGATTGAGCAGACCTATTATCTCGTTTCACAAATCTTACAAGTTTTTAGTAAATGTATATTTTAAGATAAAAGCGAGAGAAATTTTTTGAGGTGCACTGTACCATATATTCCTTATGGTATTTTACTAGTTAAAATCTAATCATAATAATGCTTCCATATTTTAGATGAAGTGTAGTTTCATCTACTTGTTTTTAAACATTCCAGGGGCTGTTCTGAGTCACAGAGCCATCCAAACACAAGTATCCTCCCTAGTGCAGGCGTGGGGTTGGACCAGACATGACGGTGTGCTACATGTGCTTCCATTACATCACATACACGGTATAGTGAATGTCCTCACATGTCCGCTAGCCGTGGGTGCCACGTGAGTAGGCCATTCTAGACACATGGATGTTATGGCTTTCACCCACCCACCTACCACTAGAATACCTGACTCCTTACCTCAGTCGATAATGCATTTATTTACCGTGGTAAAGGTAGTGCATTTGATTCCTATCGTGGCTGAAAAGTTTATCATCGATAAAATTGGGGGTTCTCCTTTCACAGTGATAAATTAACGGCTGAGGAACGGGCTGTTGTGTGTCTTTTAGAATTACGTTAGTTGCTAAGCCATATGCTTTTATAAACATTCGGTTCAGAAAATGTACATTAAATAACCCATAACAAAGGTAAAACATTTTACATGGTTCCTTTGTATGACAGATTAAAATAAACTTGTATCCATGTGGTGTGGATATGATTGCTACCTAAATAAGTAGGCTATATAATAACAACATTTTGTTCATTGCAATTTTGGGAGCCCCCTAGTCTTTATTACATGAATGGCCATTGCATGCATACATCCATCTACAGTAACCCCATGGCTTCTTTGGTGCTGACTGACAGCTCACAGCTGACAGCTGACGGCTTTGAAAAGCTACCAGACCAAATTATGTATCCCTACGCCGGACCAAATGATCTGCAAAAAACATGTGTTTAGCAGCTGTCATTTCTGACAGTCAAAATTTAGGTACATTAGCTCCACGACTTATTTGGTGCTGACTGACAGTTCACAGCTGACTTCTGACACTCAACATTTAGGTATATACCTAAATTTTGACTGTCAGAAGTTACAGCTGTTAAACACATGTTTTTTGTAGATCATATGGTTCAACATAGGGATTAATAATTTGGTCTGGTAACGTTTCAAAGCCATCAGCTGTCAGCTGTGAACTGTCAGTCAGCACCAAAGAAGCCATGGGGCTACTGTACATCTACACGTGATGTTACTAATCCTTACAAACAATATGAACGTTATGTAGGACCTATTTAATATATATTTGAACTTAAAGACATCGCATGCTCAAAATGTGGCACTGATTTATTATTAATTTTTTATTTTAATATTTTGTAACTGTCAAAACTAAATGTAAAACAGTTAAACACAAAATTAATTGTAGTGGAATAGTGCCATTTATATTGTCTACACAATCTTACATTTGTTTTTATTGCCCTGTAATGTTTCCTTTTCACCAAAAGCTGTAAAAAGCTGCCAAATTCTTATTTCAACACTTCTGAAGGGTAAATGAAAATCATCAATTTATAAAATCATTAAATAAGATGCTTATTAACTGAAGTAGAGTGAAGAGAAAATCTTTTTAAAATGCCACCCAGAGAATTAAATTCCTTATTTACAGAAATTTAGAGTTCCCAAAACCTTAACGATAGTATTTTATTTGATCACCTCACTTTTGATTGATATCTCACTTATAATACATCACTGCAGGAAAATTCCAAGTTAGTTATTTTTTTATAAAAAAAATAAAATCTTCTCACTCCAGTAGTGTAACAATGTTGGTGTAGGTGCGTGATGCTGCCTAAATTTGATGCAAGGCAGGTGTGGAGACATCTGTTGAGTAATGCAAGAGTCAACATATTCATGGCTGTACCAACCATCTACATGAAACTTATTGAAGAGTATGAAAACAATTTAAAAGACAGGGAAGAAGAAGTCAGAGACATCTGCTCCAGTAAAATCAGGTCTTGGTGCATTTTTTATTTCCCATCTTAGTGAGTATTACTTGTGTAAAAATGAGAATTGAATCAATTCACCCAAAAGTCAAAAGTGAACTTAACTTCACAATGGCAAGAATTGAAAGGGAGAGAGCTATCATGGTAAGCTTTCCAAAATTGGAGTTATGGCCAAGAGGTTGACTGGTAAGAAAATAAATCATTAAGTGTGGCTGAAGATTTTCAAAACTTTACTTTTACTAGATATCAAATAGAAGGCTTCTTTTTGACGGCTTTTTTTTCAATTATTTGATAATAATGGTATGTTATGTATTTGTGGCCCTTAGTATTATGGCTATAAGGGATTTATACCCTATAACTTATGGAAATATTAAGATAAATAGGAGTTTTAAATAAAAGTGTCAACATGCGCCTAGAGAAAGGTTAGAAAATTACACAGAAAAAAATAATGCTTCCAGTACACCTGAGCAAGTATTGATTATCAACCTCCAGGTGTCAGTATATTGAATTTTTAATAACTTAGAATACATGAAAAGACTAATTCAATTTGTACTCTGTAAAATTATGCCTATAGTTCATTATAATGTACCAGAGTTTTTTTTATTGGCTCTAGTGTACCGAGTACATTAAGCGTCTCTGTATTACAAACTCTCATAATCCCAGTTTTAAAGGGATAAATATTTCTTTCTTGAAAATTATTTGATAGAGACCATTAAAAGTTTTTTATTTCATTCACTAACATTGGATTTTTTCTAAAATTTGAAAAGCTACTTAAAAAAAGTTAGACCTATGTTTTTTGTCTCTTTAGCAAGTGAAGTCCAATTAATGTAATAATAATTATTTCAGTAACTTCTCAACTTTCACAAAAAACCAAAGTTATTGTATGATGTATAATCACCTGTAAGATATTTCATTCCTTTTATTGATATTATCAAAATAGGTGCTTCAATATAACAGCAGATAAACTGTGTGGTATTGTATGGATGAATTATCTTGGTACATAACATCTTGTGACTTGGTCTCTTAGCTTACATGACAAGAAGAAATTTAGGGTGTATGAAACAAAAAAATAAAAAAAAGGTATGGTCTTAAAAAAAAGGGGGGGGAGATAAATATAATGAAGGGCGGAGGAGTTTACATAGGGATAAGTTACATACCCTGTTCTCATCACAAGATATTGTTAAGGTATTCAAATCTTGTGGGTTATGGTGGACAGGGCATGCAAACTGTGTTCAGGATATTGACTGGCTAACCCAATAGATAGAGACCATTGGGAAGACATAGACGCTGATGGGGGGATAACATTAGAATGGACCTAAAATAAATAGGGTGTAATGAGGGGGACTGGATAGAACTAGCTCAAGATAGGGGTAGGGTGTAGTGAGGTGGACTGGGTAGAACTAGCTCAAGATAGGGATAGGATGTAATGAGGGGGACTGAATATAACTAGCTCAAGATAAGGGTAGGGTCTAATGAGGTGGACTGGATAGAACCAGTTCAAGATAAGGATAGGTGGTGAACTTTTGTAAGTGCGGCAATGAACTTACAACTTCCAAATCCCATGGAGTACGTAACAAAGAATATTATATTGTTCAGACTAATGGTGAGTGGATCAGCTGCTCTCCCGGCACCTCTCTCTAAACGATGGGCCGACATCACTGGCCACACTCTGTTGGAAAGGTACGGCATGACAGAGACAGGCATGGTGCTCTCCAATAAACTAGAGGGGGAGAGAAGATTAGGTAACACTATGGTCACTACACTAGTTTTAAAGTACAAATATGATGAAACATTAACCTCTCAAGATCGTAAAGCATCCTGTTTCAAATACCAATTACAATTTTACTAAAAAAAAATATATCTATACACAAAACTAGCACATTAGCCAACTACGCCACCGAGGTTGGTCTATATTTTTGTTAATACAAATGTATTAGGGGAATTAAAAATAGTTATAAGTTAACTTGTTTTTACTTAGGGGAATATAACAGACTGTTACATGTTTTTATAATTAAAACAACCATACCACACATTGTTGAAATATCACTTTACAAAATGGGAAAATTCCAATTTAACAGTGTTAATGTGTCTCCCTCACAGAGAATCAAACCTGAGACCCAAGGGTGTGGAAAGCTTATTTTTCTAGGGGGTCCACTAGAAAAATTTTACTTTACCTTTAGACTATAAAAGTTTTTCTACTTATATAAGGACCCCCCAATGGGAGTACATCTAATTCCAGGGGGGGAGGGGAGTATTCCGAACCCACCGATCAGGCCTTTCTATGCCCTTGATGTTTATCATGTAAAACACTGCCTAAATGATAAATATCTAATTTTAACAAAAATGTTAAAGCTGTTTTCAAAATATTATGAATTAAAAAAAAAAAACAGTTACATGTAAACTACCTATAAACCCATTTTTACCTGAAAAACATATACACAGTGCTATTCATCACTTAAAACACTCCCATGGTTTACATTTTAAACAAAACCATAAAGCAATTTTCGAGAAACATTTAATAATCAAACATTAGTCATTACTCATTAGTAAACTACCCTTAAGCAAATTTTTCCCCAAAAAATAGGTATACAGTATTATTTGTATTGTCAAATAGACCACAGATATGTAATTTTTTTAAATTGTTAGAGCCATTAAAAAAAATAATTAAATTTTTCAAAAATATTAATCTATAAAATAACTCATTTTAAGGGCTATAACAAAAATTTAAAAAACAGCTAGAGGTAATACCACATAATGCCTAAATATCAAGTTAGAACAAAACCCATCAAACCATTTTGGTTGTGGCACCATGTAGGGACAGACTAACCGAGGGACACACACACCTAATTCCCAGGTACACTATGTTGGGCTTGGAGGTACATTAAATGTCAATATTCATCATAATCTAGAGGTCAATTTTTTTTTCGCGATTACAATATTTCTCATATACAAAAAAGTAAAAATATATATATTTGAAAAAAAAAAAAGCGTTTTGCAAACAAAACTATATTATAGTAATCTTGTTAAAATTTGCAGCATTAATATTATTACTACCCAGACCAGTGAGCACACAGTCAAGATAGTTTTAAGTTTTGTTTGCCGGTGACTGGGACACCATGGTTTGAACCCCAACTGAGTGTACTAAGGGTAGTTTTTCTAAATAGTTTCCCCACTCTCTTCCCATGCAAATGCAGGTGTATTTCCTCTACATTCTACCTAAATAATTCTTACAACAATGTATTAATTAGTAGCCTACTTATACATATAACTAAATAGGTAGTTAAATGCAGGGAAATAAAAAAATCTCATCTCTTTTGGTGTCTCGAAGGAAATATTTTCTGCTGGTGGTTCTTATACTAACCAGGTGTCAAGCGTATATTTACGTTTTTTTTAAAGATGTGATATAGGGTATTTTTATGTAAATAACAGCAACAGGCCATTACTATTTTACCACTAATTTCCTTTTCCTAACACAACCTCTAACAACCTTGTTGTAATGCTGTTAAAATGGTTATGTATGATTTTTAACTTTTCGTAGTTACAAAATAATGTTCTGGGTAAGTAGCTGTGTCAAAATAATGGGGGAGGAAGGGTAGCTAGTAAGCCTGCCTACATAAGCTAAAACTCAATAAACAAAATAATGTTCTGGGTAAGTAGCTGTGTCGAAATAATGGGGGAGGAAGGGTAGCTAGTAAGCCTGCCTACATAAGCTAAAACTCAATATCCATAACAGTTGCTCTTTTGTTTAAGGTGCTCTTTCCTCCTGTTAGTTCCTTACATAAGATCTTACAAATTATAGCAAAAATGTTTGCTTCCTTTTCTTGGACCCCATTTACTCGGATCATTCCAAGAAATGTCCTTTGTTATCCAATACTGTATTGAATGTAGGGAAATAAAGGCATTTAAACATTGACAGAGCTAATTTTGCAATCAGAAGTTTTACAAGGTGCATCTTGAATGTGAATATTAAAATATTTGGTTGATGACATACAATTAAAACTGTAGTAAAAGTACAAAACTATAAAATTAAGTTTTTATGTGTAAATATTACCACCCTTCAAGGGGGTCCAACAAATCCCAGGGTGGATCTGGAAACCCCTTATTTCTACACCCTTGCTGGGACTCTTAGATTAGTAGGTGGACACACTACCGACTACAAAAAATTGTTAGCTTGGGGTTATTTTTGCTATTTTATTAAAAAACACTAGGGGTGTGTGTAACTTTAAAACTTTGAATCCTCCTCGAAACAAATATCAACTTTGACTTTTTGAATTCTGCATTAGACAATGCCGAAGCCCTGTCAGCAAAAATGTGGTCATTAAAATACTCAATGTATGTTCAATTATCTCCCATTCTGAACTATTATGTACTCAACAAATAAAGATTCAGATGGAAAAATCGGAACAATTGAATTGTAATTTGTGATTATAACTTGATTTATCAAAATAAAGCAAAATGTAACAAACATTTGTGCAGTAAAACACCTTTTAACTCATTTTAGTGCTTAAAGGTATATAAATAACCAAAATATAATATTTTTTCTAGTTTAAAATAACAAAATTTTTTTAATCACACTTCAACTCGGCTTTGATAATATTTAATACATTCTATTCGAGTTTACTCTGGATTCAAAAAGTGGCCCTAAAGCCCTAGAAACCTTTATATAAAATTTATGAAAGGAAGCTGCATTTATAGCAATAGTAATGCAATATGAATTGTAACCTATTTATTTTCCAGGTTATGTGGGCTTGCCCCTTCCTGGGGTGGAAGTCCAGATTTCTGGCCCAGACTATGAGCCCCTTGTGACTGGAGACAACAGTGGTAGTGTGGTGGTGTCAACAGACCATGCCAACGGAGAGCTACTGGTCCGTGGACCCACACTCTTCTCGGGGTATTACAACAAGCCTGAGGCTACTAGCAAAGAGTTTACACAGGACGGATGGTTCAAGACCGGTCAGTAACGCTAGGAATCAAGTTGATTTTCCTGGGATCTGGTTCAAGAAAGTGAATGAGCATGTTTTACTATTTGTTCAACCAAGCCTTTACTATAAGTACAGTTAACTCCCGATTATCTGCAGTAATGGAGGGGACGAGTGCCATGGATAGCTCAAAACCGTGGATAATCTGAATATTTATTTAAACAAGAGATTGTAGCACATTCAATTCAAACTAGTACTCACCTATCGTGACTGCATCTATGAATACATCATTGTATTTCACGCACTAAGATAATTAAAAAAACACTTTAAATCAATGTGCAATGTACTCCAAATGGACATATCACTTAAAAGGTTTGTATTAGTACTATGCTTCTTTGGAGCTGCTTCATTTTTCCTTATCCCGCTATGTATTTTCAGTAACATCAGCTTGTCAGATAGGAGCGTGTCATCTTCCTGTTCCAGATTACTAAGCAGGTCATGAGTTCATTCCAGTGCAGCCCCCCTTGCATAAACTTTTTGCCTCTCTGGCCATTATCTCTTCCCTAGAGATTTACCGAGTACAACAATTGGTAGCCGTGTATTCTCCATCAACGAGGCGTTTTTCAAAAACCTATACCCTGCTATTGGCGATGATGCGGTTAAGCCGCAAAGCAGATAATCCGCCCTCGGATAATCAGGAGTCTACTGTATTGTCAATAAACTAAATTATTAAGTTGTATTGATTGATTTGATTGTAATTGAATTGTATTTCTTAAATTGTCAGTGATGATATTGATATAATCTAAAAATGTGTTTAAATGACCCTTGAAACCAGTGGCATCTGGTTTCCTAAAATATATATGGCACTAATGCTATTAATAGCCTCTGATGGTTTTCATGAGGTCTTAGGAGTTGGCCTCATAATAGAATAGGTTAGGGGAGAGACAATAGGTTTGAGTCAGAAAAAAAAATCAAATAATAATAATAATCGACTTTAATGGTGAAGTTAAGGCTACCCTGCCCTTTCTTACACTTAACCAAAAATAAAAAGAGTCTACAAATAAAAAAAAATGCTACTGGGCTTACGTTTTACATTACACATAGCTACCGCCTGTCATCCTGCCAAACAAATTAAGTCCTATAGAATACCTAATATTATATTTGTAAGAAGGTACAGGAAAGGTGGATAGAAACATATAAAAGGGAACAAACACAATATGGTTTTTATAATGAAAAGAAGAACACAGTCCACACTTTACACTGTTCCCATTGGACAAAGAGGTAATGGCTGCCTCTTAAAGAAAATCTTTCGTCACCGCCCAATCCCCCGACCTAGGTTTCATTATTTTGGAACTCATCACTAGGGAGTGTGAAACATGTAATGCGACCTCCTAAAATAATAAATTAAAAAAAGACAAAAGGGAGCAAAAGGAAACGGGTATTTAATAATAGGACACTTTGATAAGGACATGTAAAAAAAAATAAGTGAAAAAGACTGTATGAGAGATCAAGAAAGAGATTAGATAAGTAGATAACAGCAAGTATGTAAGTGAAAGGAAAAGAATGGATAAGAGTAAGGAAGGAATAATGGTGGAGAGTCAGAGGAAGATATAGGCATTTTATTAAACTCACCCAATCACAAGCTCAAGCTAGAAACGGTTGGCTATGATGATGTAAACAATTGTGTTCTGTACAAAACAAGAATGATCCATTATCATTTAAGAAGCTACTTGTCAAATTAATTCGTCATTGACGTGTTAATTAATTAATTTTAGCACCGCGTCTTACTACCCGTTCGGGTTATACGCTTAAGTACTAATTACACTAATGGATTAGGAATTGGGAAGGTTGAATTAAGGGGAAGTGAACCCACATTTGCGTGGAGGGAGAGTGGAAAACCATTAAGGAAAAACCACGCTCAGTTCACCTGACCGAGATTCGAATCTCGATCTCCCCGTCCTCGGTGATCTGGCTCAACACGACTGGCGCGTTAGCCAACTACGCCACAGAGGCGGGTCTATTGACGTGTTTATACATAATAATAATAATAATAATAATCATCATCATCAACTGTTTCCAGTCTGTGGCCGGGTCTGTTGATTAAAATGCTTCCATCTTCTTCTTTCTTTCCACCATTCTTCCTCCTTTAATTGCTTCCATTCTTCTACTCTCATTGGCACAGTTTTTGTTTTCTGCTCCTCCTATCTCTTTCTTGGTCTCCCTTACAGTCTTTTTCCTACATACTTTATCGCCATCATTCTCTTTGGTATTTTCTCCTTTTCTAATCTCATTACATGTCCTTCCATCTCAGTCTTGCCTCCTCTACTATCTCATGTACTCCCACTCTTTCTAACTTCATTCCTACTCTCGTTTCTCTTCGTGACAGCTAACATGCTCCCCACAAACCTCATTCCCATGGCCTCCACTTTCTTGATCTTTCTTAGATCCAATGCCCATGTTTCTGCTGAACATTATTTTGATGTAAGTGGAGCTGTGTAAAATGTGTTATTCAGTTTATCTTGAAATTCAAGCAAAGATATGTGTGATTGATGATATAAGATGTTGATATGGTTGTGATCAATTTATGTGATACTCAGGTGACACAGCCAGATATGAAGATGGGATGTATCAAATACTGGGAAGGACCAGCGTGGATATAATCAAGACTGGTGGTTATAAAGTCAGTGCATTGGAAATTGAGACTCAGCTACTGACACATCCTAGCATATCCGAGTGTGCTGTTGTAGGACTGAAAGATGATACATGGGGACAAAAGGTAATTATTCAGTAGCATCTCGTGACCAACATTCTTAGGCAAGCTTGGAAAGAATGCCCCCAAGCTTAAAAGGGGAGGTTCTGGATTTTTATTTTTTATGCTTCAAGCAGCTATTTGGAGTTTTTTTTATATATAGTTGTGGCTTTGGGCGTCCATACTTATAAACTTTCGTTTGTTAGCTTTCACTCATATACACATTAAAACAAAAGCACCCGCTACAATAACTCCACAAAACTCTAAAGCCCGGTAAACACAACACAACTTCTTGTACAAAAAGTTGTGCAAGAAATTTTACAATACACAGGGATTACATACAAATTTTAGCCAGTGACTGTTCACACGGTATTTGTTATTGCATACAATATTTGAATAAAAATTGCGTTTTTGCCCTTTTTATGTAAAAATAATGATTGAATGATTTGGAAAATATTAGTATTTAATGTAAATAATTTCTTAGTCATTCCTAAATATTATGAAAATAAAAAAAATATTTTTTTATTTTTTAATATTTTCTTAAAACAGTTGAAAACCTTTATATTTGGCATATAATCTCCTTCAATTATAACTATTTGTTTGTTTTCAAGCATTTAACTGTTTTTCTACAATCACTCATTTTTTTATTTTTTTTAAAAGTAACTGTCTAGCAGACAAAGTTTTTGTGTTTACAACTCAAAAGTTGTATAAGAAAAATGGCTGATACAGGACGTGGTCTCTTTCCTGAAATTGTATACAATAGGTTGTGCAAAGCAGATCTTGTACAAGTTTTAATGTTCACGCGACGCCATCTTCAGGCTGCAACTTCTTGTACAACTTTATGTACAAGAAGTTGTGTTGTGTGTACTGGGCTTAAAGATGTGTAGGTACGGGGTCAGTAACTTAACAATAATATATTAATTTCCCTCTTCGTGCCATACCATCCATCTATATTTTGAAAGGGAAAGAGAGGGGTAGTGACTTCGGTTCTAGTCGTCACCTTTTGGGCAAGAGAAGTCGTAGCTCGGCTGCTAGCATTTCTACCTGACATCCGCAGCTCTTCTCCTTCTCTACCCTCCGAAATCTATGACGTCACAAATAAGAACTACAGTAGCTAGAGCAATGGAATGAAAGTCGGACAAATACCGACCTTCAACCAACATTAGATGGACTAGTGCACGTCTTGCATGCATGCTACGGTCACTGCCATGTATGGGACTTTTTTTTTTTAAACCCACTGATGCTTAAATTACAGTTAAATGATTACCAGGAGAACAATTTTGCAAACATTAAATAAAATAATTACTTATCTTCAATCAAAGGCAAGCAGTGCTTGCCTCGCTTGCCCTGACCAATAAAATATTATTTAGCTTTCAAATATATATATATAGGGTTGAAGCTATGATAGGCCTAGCAAGCCCATAGGGGAAAATATATAGCGTGAATGAAAAACTGGAAACTGTAATGGATGTGTATATATAGGGTGGTTTATCCCGAATTGTTTCACACACTTCTTCCACGAAAATGCTGGTTAAATGTACTAACTACACTAATGTGTAAGGGCTGAGGAATTTTTAATTTATAGTAAATGTACCAGCATTTGCGTGGAAGAAGTGTGTGAAACCATTCAGGATAAACCACCCTTAGTACACCCACTGGGGTTTGAACCACGATCTCCCCGTGATTGGAAGTCTAATCTATTGCAAGAATGATACGTTATACCATTTGGCCACTGAAACAGGTCATATATATATGTGTGTGTGTGTGTGTTAACCACGCTGATATTTTATGGGTGAATAAGGTATAATTTAGAGTAAAATTACACACAATTGTGTGAAGAAAGAGTGGTCGTGGTAAGCCCATTAATTAAAAACACTGTGAGCACACCCGGCCAGGATTCAAACCTCGACCTCCCTGTCACCAGACAGCAACTAGATGAGCTTGACATTACATCCCATTTATGCAGATATAAAAGAACAAGTAATCATATAATCGTGTTTTTAAAACAACATCCATCATCATCATCATCATCATCATGAGCGACTTTGGGCCACTGGCTGGATCTGTTTGGAACATAAGCCTCTCTGACATTTCCTTTCTCCACACCACCTCTCCTCCTTTACCATAACCCAGTCTTCTCCTCTCTCCTCCACACTTCTCTACACTCCCTTCAGCCACCTCTCCCTTGGTCTATCTTTTGGCCTCCTGTTCCCCACTTCATTATCCAGCATCATTGTTGGTATCTTCTCCTTAATTCTCCTCACATGATCATACCATCTTAGTTGTGCCTTTTCTATCCTGTCTTGCACTGCATTTCTTATTATGTAATGGATTAATAAATGTAGGATGTTCTTTAAATGGAAAAGGACACCTAGACATGGGAATCAAACTCGGGACATTTGGCTTAGTACGCCAATGCTCTTACCACTGAGTTATCCAGGAGTTGTCTAGTGCTCATGATAGCTCTTCACTCATGTCTAACTATAATTTTTCAATTCTTGGCTATTTAATCCAAAATTTAGGATGGTGAAATTATTTTGTAATAAAAAACTCAGACCTAAATGTCTAACCCTACCTAAATATCAAATGTTTTATGAGCCAAATACAAGATATTGGATCTTAGTAGAACTGTTTAAATATATACACACACACACACACACGCACACGCACACACACACGCACACACACGCACACACAAGTAATGGTAAAAGCCGTTTTTATGGAGCATCGGGCATTAGANACACACACACACACACACGCACACGCACACACACACACAAGTAATGGTAAAAGCCGTTTTTATGGAGCATCGGGCATTAGAAAAAGGAGTGCCATTGACGTGGTGGTTTATGTTAAAATCCTGACCAGGTTCACTGGAAGCACTTTTCCGCATGTGATTTTTCAATGTGGTTTCTCATCCAATCTGCATACTAATGTGGGTGCACTTCTTCTTAACTTTATTTCTCACCTTTGCCTCTTAAATTAGTCCATTAATAATTATTGTGATTGGCATAAGAGTCTTAAATAATGAGGCAGCCATTTTTTTAGAGAAAAATTTATATTTGATCCTTTGATGTTTATTTATTCCAACATGAAACATCTTAATTTCGGTGTGGCTATCAATAAACGGATGATGTTGATATGTGAGCTCACAGCTTCATTTAATTCTGTAAATAAACAAGATCTTTAATTGTTTTATTGTGATCCAGGTGGCAGCAGTAGCCGTGCTCAAACCTGGCTGTGAGGTCTCTTTGTCTGAACTCCGTCAGTGGTCCAAAGAAAGACTGGCATCTTACGCCTCTCCGAGTGTTCTCAAAGTCATAGACACTTTGCCTAAAAATGCCATGGGTAAAGTGAACAAGAAAGAACTGATCAAAGAATTGTTTCCTGATGCGGCTCAGTAATTTGTTGTGTGTTTGTTTGAAAACTGAATCAGATTTGTTGATTAATACAATTTGCCATTACAAATAAAGAATAAATATGTTAATAACTATTTCATATTTAAATAATAATAAAAACTTATTTATGAAAAACAGTGGTGACTTCTCATTAAGTGTGCAAATGCAGAATATTTCACAAAACATATTATTACAAATTTAAATAACAACAGTTAATGAGTATTATTTTATAGTTTGTACTATTTGCAGTTAATTGTAAAATGGCGTATTTGCATCAAGTATACACTTATACATGGTGGATAAAAGCAGAGAAAACATGAAAAAGTTAGGGATTTTTTTTAATATTAAGGAAAACAAGGAAATGTCAGAGAATATGACTAAAAATACAGAAAAATCAGAAATTTAAATACTTGTCTATTAAAAAGAAAGGTGCGGGAAAGGTGAATAGAAAACATATAAAACGGAACGAACACAATATGGCTTCTACAATGAAAAGAAGAACACAGTTCACACTTTACATTGATGCCACCTTTCCCATACCTTCTTCCAAAGAGAAAAGAGGTTTTCCTTAAAGAGATATATTATTTGTATAAAGGTTATTTAGAATAGAGCACTAGGCTAAATTATGGTTAAACTTAGGAATGATAGCCAGCACACTTACCTTAATGATACTGGAACAGAAATTGTTTAAATAAAACACACAAAAACGTTGTTTGTAAAAAAACTGTTCATTTCACACAAGTGAGAGATTTAATTTCTTGCACGCTAACAAAATGCATTGACTAGAAATGACATACTGCTTACATGAAATAATTGTAGATAATTTTTTTATGCTACATTAACACAGTGCCACACATAATACCATAAAACATCTAGTACTTTAAAAATAACTTATAAAAATGTTGATAGTCAATAGCTGCTGGCATTAAAACAAAACATGTTATATATCTAGTAAATGTAAAAAAAATTTGCCGCCAAAGAAAGCTGGGGAAAGGGTTCATCAACTAAGTATTAATTGGAAAATATGATCTGAAAAATCTGTAATAGTCAGGGAATTTTATTAAATAACTTTTGTAGTCACCATGTTTTATTTCATCTGTGAGCTAGACTGCTGTCGCTACTTCCTGAAACCAGGGAGCTTCTCCTTGAAGTGCTGGGAATAGGGTGTTGGGCTTCAGGATTGGAGACTTGAGCCCAGCCTCAGTGATCACCCTGTTGTCTGGCGGCAGAGAATATAAGCATCCTATTTCAGTCAGTCCCCATAGATGTATTCATAGATTTAATTATATGTTTATATAGATATATGATACTTTTATTGTGATGCTTTAAGTGAGGACAAACCAACAAAATTACTTAATTATTGTGAAACTTTAATTTAAAAAAATATTATCAAAATGATGATTTTGTGTTTTTATGAAAATCTGACAATTAAATTTCAACTTAATTTTAATAATTATAATTATGATTTATAAAAAAATTAAAATTTATAAAAATATATATTGAAGGAAAGGCGTAACCTTTCAATGGCCTATTTACTTAATTTTTGTGGTAAGAATGAAATTGTTTTGTTAAAAAATTAGGTGACCTGGTGGTCTAGGGGTAAGGTGTCAGACTTCTGTGCTGAGGGTCCGGGGTTCAATCCTCGGTCCCGGCACAGATTTATCTGATTGCCAAACCCTTCCTTCACCTCTGACAAGACGTGTATTAATCACAACTTGTGAATGTGAGGAATGCCAGGCCTCCACCGTGGTTCGGATTCCACGTTAAACTGTAGGTCCTCCATTTCATCTCACAATCACCCTACCATTACACATTAGCGTAAGTGCGTATAACCCGAACGGGTAGTAAGACGCGGTGCTAATAATAATAATAATGTTAAAAATATATAATAATATCCTTTGACATGGTTATATTATATTTGGAAGAAGGTATTGGAAAGGTGGATAAAAACATTAAAAAGGGACGAACACAATGTGGCTTTTACAATGAAAAGAAGAACACAGTTCACACTTTACATTGCTGTCATTGTACAAAGAGGTAATGGTTGCCTCTTAAAGAAAATTGATCGTCACCGCCCAATCCCCCGACCTAGGTTTCATTCTATCGGAACTCATCAGGGAGGAGTGTGAAACGCGCAATGCACCTTCCTAAAAGAGGAAACAAAAAAAAAAGGGAAAAAACGGAAAATCGTAAAGAATGATAGGATACTTAGATAGGAACATGTAAAAGGCATAACTTAAAGGACAAACACAGGAAAAGGACATTGGATGTGTAGATATAATATATCTCTATAAGGAAAACCTCTTTTCGCATGGTTAGTAAGTTTAAATAGTTAAGAACAATTTTAACTAGCAATAACAATATTAGAGTCAAATTAAGGAAAATAATACAGTCGGGAAATGCATGCTATTACTCGGTCAGTAAGATGTAAACATCTCGCTAGATTTAAAGTAATGTACAACTTAGAATATACAAAACAATAATTCTACCGGGTGTTTTCTATGGTTGTGAAACGTGGTCTCTTACCCAACATGGTGAAAAAATTGTTAGGGTGTTCGAAAACAAGGTGTTTAGGAAGATATTTGGTCCAAAACGGTATGTGACTACTGGGGAGTGGAGGGAGTTACATGGCGATGAGTTAATTCCCTATACTCACCACGACACATTGTTGGGATAATCAAGTCTTGTAGATTATGGGATTATGTTGGGCAGGACATGCAGTGCGATTGGGATATTCTAGAACCTTGTTCGAGGTATTGGCTGGCAAACCCAATGGGAAGAGACCATTGGGAAGACCTAGACGCAGATAGGAGGATAATGATAGAATGGACCTGAAATAGATGGGGTGTAGTTAGGAAGACTGGGTCGAACTAGCTCAAGATAGGAATAGGGTGTAATATGTTGGACTAGATAGAACTAGCTCAAGATAGGGTAAGGTGGCCTACTTTGTTAAGTGTGGCAATGAACTCTCGAGTTGCTAATGCTAAAATAAGTGAATATAAATTGTAAATTTCATGAATGTAATTCATTTTCACCTCGAGAGCTCTTAGGGTTTGGTGTGGTGTCATAAACACAAATTAGGTGATTACAGTCACAATG
Organism: Timema bartmani; assembly: GCA_902151455.1. Taxonomy (NCBI): domain Eukaryota; kingdom Metazoa; phylum Arthropoda; class Insecta; order Phasmatodea; family Timematidae; genus Timema; species Timema bartmani. The sequence continues at coordinate 67,057 of CABFWB010001276.1, forward strand.
TCTTGTTATGCTAAAAGATATTGCAGTTTATCCTATGTAATCTTATTGTAATGGAAATTCTGTTTAGGGAGGTTCGGCCGTGGCAATACAAAGTAGTCAAGTAGTGAATCTTTATCAAATAAGGTTTATTGAAACATGAGAGATAAGGCGATAAGGCCACCACCATACAAAGTAGCCAAGTAGCTATTTATTGTTTAATGTTTAATGAAACATGAGAGCAAAGGACATGAGACTACCGGCCGGACTAACGGCCGCAAACCTATGGGTCACCATATCACCTACCAATACTTTTGTAAATCATAGTGCGCAGTTGATTCCGGCTGGTGAGCGTATTTCTTCACACAGATCACCGATCTCTCATTCACTGCTATTTTTGAAATCAAGTCACTGGGTGTGACGGTGATCGAGATCCATCTTCCTCTCTTTGTCTTGTATAATCCTTCTCCCTTGAGCTTATAATGAAACATAGGTTCGATTATTCAGGGAGACTTTGCCCCCATGCGTGACTTGAAACGACTGTAAGACTCGTTCCTAAGCCGATGTGGTTCTTTTCCTCGAACATGCTCTTGTAGCCCTCGAGATCCTTTTTGGTTTAATGCAAAGTCTATTTTCTGAAGAGTAATTCTAAAAGTTCCTGGGTGTAAGGAACCATGATATTATTGAGAACTACTGTACATTGCTCTCATCAAACAGGATATGTGTATCCCAGAGCTTGGTCAAATTATCATCGTCACCAACACTGTATGCTCTATTAGAACGAGATAGAGGTGTGTGAAGATAATAATTAATGGATGCTTTCTACACTTTCTCTCAAACGAGTCTTATTCCTCCTTTCATTCTTATGAATAGGTCCACGTTCTGATCTCACAACAACCATATTCGTCACCCTGTTTAACGGTTCTGTGATAGGCTTGAAGGTTTCCTTGGCGACGATATCAAACTCATGTCATGCATAGCGTAGCTGTTTAATACTTTCGTTAAATAATCTTTCTCGCTTTAATGATATCCTCGTTGACGTTCATTGACATGGTGCAGGATACGAGTGTATAAAATAATGTACAGTAGCCCCATGGCTTCTGTGGTGCTGACTGACAGCTCACAGCTGACAGCTGACGGCTTTGAAAAGTTACCAGATCAAATTATGTGTCCCTATGCCGAACCATATTATATGCAAAAACATGTGTTTAGCAGCTGTCACTTCTGACAGTCAAAATTTAGGGATCTACCTAAATGTTGACTGTCAGAAGTCAGCTGTGAGCTGTCAGTCAGCACCAAATAAGCCATGGGGCTACTATAGCCTACTTACTCGAGGTTAAATTTGTTCGTACGTAAGACACATCTGAACATGCACCGTAAGAGGTACGGAGAGAAAACTTCTTTGACATGAAATATAACAGTTCTCCTTCCGCTACCTTGAAAGGCGGTGGTCCGATAGGTTCAATACGCAAACAACGATGTTCATGTTCAATGCAATGTGAGAGATGATTCCTAACGTCATGAAGTAGTACTCAGGCTAATTCTTAGTGTCGAATCCGTTCTGCTAGGTTTTGATTACAAGTATATGTACTGTACGTGAAACTTCCTTTAGTAATTTAGACAGCACAAGCCTTAGATACTGAATCCAAAGCTGATTTCTTTTGACCAATGTTGCATATGGGAACACCTTGCGAGTCGAAATATAGATCGTCATCCATAATCTTGATAGACACAAGCTCTTTCACTTTAATATCATGCAACCCATCGTATGTATTCTGCTAATTTCTTCTACCTTGGAACTAAATAATCCAGTTCTCTTTAGGCTTTACTGATCTGATCCTTCTGATGTTGTGTCTCCTTCGTTAACTCATCCGTATTCACAAGAGAATCTACACGTCTGGCAATCATATCCTTGGTGACGTGGTACTATGTTTCACATCCATCATATCAACAACATAACTTGCTACGGGGATCCTTAGATGTTGCAGGTGTTTTGATATCAATGATTCTCCTCGATCCCTTACGATACATGGTATGCCTAATGAAATATGATCAAATATCTTATAGGTATGATGAATGACTGGTCAGTAGCGATGATCGAATGCGTTATATCTATGGTGCACTACTTTAACATATATGAAATATGTCTATGATCAATGAATGATAAACAAACTGATTATAAGTATGATGTATGAATAATGATTGAATGTTGTTTAGATTCATGAACTATTATATGCATGTTTTGTGACTCTGAGCAATGTAGAACGATAAAGGCCAGCAAGAGGAGAATACAGTGAAAGGGTGTACATTTTCAAAGTCTGAAAAGAGTCTATTTGGTTGAGCACTATCAACATAAATACCTTGATTTCCTCTAGTGCTGTGCTGGTGTAGGATGTCAACAATAGGAAGACGACAAACCTGTCAGAACCCTATTGAAATGGATAGCCAGATTGAAAAACTACGTACACTTCGCTTACCTTACATGGTTACACTAGGACGCAGCTTATAAGATAGGGCCATAGTGTAAGACTGCTACCGTTCAGAGTAAATGGAATGTACAGTACATGCATCTTTCTGTCTAGGTTCAAAAAATTGCCCAGACAGATCTCGTTAAAGTTGGTCCATGCGTTTGGCAGTTATCACGGAACAAACATTCGGACAGACAGATAGACGAAATTACAAATGGTCAAGTTAAAACATGACCTCGCTATCAAAATTTGTAAGATACGATAAAACAGATTCACTGGTCTCAATTCCATGGTTTATTATTATTACAATATAATATTTATTGTCTGAATCTAAACACAAACATAGCAAGGGGATGAACGTAAGTTGCGGATTTGGGAGCTTGCAACTCCCTCCTGCTGGTCTACTAATGACTAGTAACCTACCTTTCTTCCGAATCAACGTCTGAATTTAGACATCTGAACGGTCTTGACCACGGTTCAAATCGGCGATGACCTCCCAGGACATCTATTACGTTAAGTTAACTGCATCGTGATCGCTTCCATTTAAAAACACGAGGAGATCCTTTACGTTAAGTTGCGTCAAGTTAACTTTAAGTTATCGTTAAGTTGATCGTGATCCCGGCATTAAGTCTAGGACAAGCACACCATCCAGTCACCAGCCGTTAGTTTATTAATGTGAAAGGGTAAACTCATATTTTATCCATGATAGACAGGGGTCGGCAACTTTTTTTTGGCCCCGATCGACTTGTATGTACTGTACATTTATCAAAGGTTCCGCGAACCCACTTTGATTCTCCAATATAATTTTTATACTTTTTTTCTATACATCTTGTATTTATTCCTTAAATTCAATATTTCCTCCAATACTTGCCTTTATAAAAAATACATAAAATAAATAACATGTGCACTTGGTCCTGAATGGGTCTTACCTTGACAGGTCACACTATGGCCCTATCTTATAAGCTGTACCATAGTGGAATAGTGCAAGGTAAGCTTGCCTTTTTGTGCCCAAGTAGTTTTCTTAGGCGATCGACTGAAAATTGCCGTGAGATCGACATTTTTCCGACCCCTGGTTTAGACCGACTCGAGGTAATTCAATGGCCTCGGCATTGACTGCGCCTGGAAGGTAGGCAAGACATCCGTCACCCCCGTAGCTGATATTGCACCACCGCGCTCAATCCTTTGTTTTGAGAATTGGAAAGGTTATTTTCAATAACCAATACTCATATCTCGAATGATATAATTCCCTAATCAAATCTCATCATTTAAACTTTTATCTTGGCATGTAAATGTTTTGATTATATATATATATATATATATATATATATATATANTATATACATATAAAGTATTTCACTTACCCGCACGATCATCTTGTTTTTTTTTGCCGGTGACGGTGTGTGGGGGAGGGGGTGGGTAGGTCAATTCCAGCCGAGTGTACTAAGGATTTTTTTTACCAAATGTTTTCTGCTCCCCCTAGACATAGTTGCGGGTACATTTTCTCTAAATTATAATCCATACCAAATTAGTGTAGTTAAATTAATGTAGAGTAGTAAGATGAGGTGAAAAATCACTTCCGGCTAATTTCTGTTGGTAGAACTGTCAAATTTTATGTCTATAAAACAACGTCTGAGCTATCCATAATGGTGCAAAAAAATGTGGTTATAACCTTTTATAAAATACAAACACCTTATTTTCAGTCAACATTAATAGCATTTGACTATATTATTAGTGTTATTTCATACATAGTAATAATATCTATAAAAATTGACAGCTGCATAAAACATTTCTTGACGATAAATACGTGAGAGTAGAGCTAGTTACTGTTCCTGTTGTCAAATAAGGTCCTTCCTATGAAAATTGTACTAAAAGAGAGGAGGGTGTTTGTCTGGCCTCATGTAATGAATGATACGCTGCCTAGTTTCAGGGGTGGTTTTAGAAAGAATAACTGCACTCCCTCATACTATCCAGATGTATATCCGCGAGCAAGGATCACATGAACTGAATGGGCTGCTCGGTACGAGATGACAATATTGTGTGCTTGATTAGACATCTTTTTTTCTTTTTGCGTCACGAGGACAATTATTGTGGTCACGGGGTGTAAGGTGTCAAACTTACAATATACTGGATTGCCGAAAATGAGAATATCGGGGTTTGTATCTCGAATTAGTATGTTTGGGTGGTTTTTCTTCCCTCCACACAATACAAGTCACCGTCTCTTAAAATTCAACCCGCCTCGTCCCTATCTCATTAGTGTGAAGATGCGGATTGTCCGAACGGGTAGAATGGCGTGGTTCACAAAAAAAACTATTTATACTTATTATTTTATATATAATGAGTGGGATTTATACGACCACGAATTTTAACCGAAGAACGTCATCCTAGAAACCAAAAACTAAAGGACTATTCATAATGGTGGCTGGTCTGAAATATATTTGAAATCCTTATATCATTCATTACCTGTCCGACATCTAGCTCAGTCGGTAGCGTTGATGTCCATTGAGCTAAGGGTTCGATTCCCAGCATGGCCAAAAATTTATCATTGATGAAAATTTGGGTAAACTTTTCACATTGATAAATTAACGACTGGGGACTGGGTGTTGTGCATATCCTAGTTTTAAGTTATATCTTAAGGCATTTGAAGCTAAGACAGGCCTATCAAGCCGATAGTGAAAATATATGGCTTGAATAAAAAATGGACCCAGACCACAGGCTGGAAACATTAATGGATGTAAAAAAAATATTCATTACCTCCCAAACCCCGACAGACGACGGTACAATTTTTATATTCTTTATTCAAGTAAGTTGCTTGACTAACACAGCCTTGCTGCTTGAATACACCTTGTTATTTGTGACAGACATCAACTCGTTACACAAATATGGCAGAAACTTGATATGGTAGGTGTAATTATTGTCAATCATTAAAAATTTACTCGAGGTATTTAACGTGCACTTTCTAAACCTACCGATTATATCAGCACACGACTTTTAATCTAACTTAAATCTATCCTCTTTAGTGACTGAATAGTCTAAGGCGTCACTCTCCTGTCAGAATGACCTTCTGATGACGGGGAGCTCGGAGTTTGAATCCCGATCGAATCCACTAATTTTTTATTTATTTTACTAAATGGTTTTTCACTCTTCTTTCACGCAAATTCTAGTAGATTACCTCTAAAATTCTTCCTTCCTCCCTACCCCTGAAGAGTTATTATCATATAGACGTATATAAGCTGAACAGTTAGTAAAGCGTGGCGATCAATTAAACCTTAAATAAAGAATAGACACAACATTAAGCCCTTCAGCCATTAATTCATCACACTATGGTGCTGTACTTTCTTCGATCTATCAGCACCAGTGAGGTCCGTCTAATTACTTTATAAAGTTAAAATCTAGGGACACAAATCGTGTTATTATGCGAGGTTAAGGTTAATACTATCCAGACCTGTTTTAATTTATTGACCAAACGAAGTTAAGCTCTGTTTTAACTTTTAGGAATTTTGTTTGTCTGTCCAGCTTTACTACGCGATAGCTGTCAAATGCGTGGCCCAATTTTAACTAAAATTGGTAGGGACATCCTTTAAATCTAGGCCAAACAACGTACAGTATGTTCCCTTCGTTTGCTTTGTTTGGTAGCCAGTTTACCTTGCATGGTTCCACTATGATGTAGCGTATAAGTTAGGGTCATAGTGTAATCCGCCAAGGTAAGACTGCTACTTTTCAGGCTAAATGGAGTGTACATAGTTTTTCGATCTAGCTATGCATTTTTTGTAGTAGTACCGCATCTTACTACCTGTTCAGGTTTGTAATAATTACGCCAGTGAATTAGGGATGCGAAAGATTGCATTTAGAGGAAGTGTACCCGCGTTTTCATAGAGGGAGTGTGGAAACCATTTTGAAAATACCACCCTTAGTTCACCCGAGCGGTATTCGAATTCCGATCTTCCGGTCATCAGAAGTCTAGTCTAACACGAGAGTGATGCCTTAGACCATGCGGCCACTGAGGCAGGTGTTATTCACTTAAATATTGTGGTCACTTAAAAGGTTTTTTTTGGTCAATAGCTCATCTAACGTTATTTTAACTTACAATTTTAAGCAATTGATCGAGTACTTTGGAGGTATTTTTGTACATTTTAGTATATATT
>CABFWB010001276.1:81453-111453 GCA_902151455.1 Timema bartmani
GCAACGTAGGTTTGTTGAAGTCTTGTTTATTTTCCATGGCAACGTAGGTTTGTTGAAGTCTTGTTTATTTTCCATGGCAACGTAGGTTTGTTGAAGTCTTGTTTATTTTCCATGGCAACGTAGGTTTGTTTAAGTCTTGTTTATTTTCCATGGCAACGTAGGTTTGTTGAAGTCTTGTTTATTTTCCATGGTAACTCAGCTATTCACCCTTACCACAGCGCACAATAAACCTATACGTCTTTGTAAACATGTTCATATAAAATTCAAAATATACCCAACGTTGGCTATATCACACTTAAATCTCTATCATTTTTATTGAGAGGAATATGTGTACTTTCTGAATTAATTGATTATATCATCACAGGACTCACAAACTAAATTAACCCTAGAACAGTCACAATACCCAATGCCTCAGTCGTCAATTCAACGCCGTGAAACTGTATGCTTAGATTTCACTAATAATTTAAGTTTTTGACTTGACCGTATCTAGAGTCAAACAGGATTCTCTCAGCTCAGTATATAAATGCGCTACTACTAAGGTGTTGGCCAAAGCAGTTTGAGCGTTTCGTGAATAAATTATATTTAACCCACTTATGTCTAGCGCCAGCAAAAAAATAAAAATATAATAATACGTGTGGGAAAAAAAACTTTTATAAACTCCCACCCGCATCTGTGGTAGAATGGTCTTAGGCAGGCGTGTCAAACGCGTTTCAACATACGGACCACATTTAAAAGTGAAAGTATCAAGAACAAAAATTAAATGCTGTTAAAAAATTAACTAAAATAATTCCAGCTAAGTACCTTAGTAGCGAGAGCGTGCAATCATAGCAGGCCCAACTCAGCTCCCGGCTCGCGTGAGTTATGGAAGTTTAAAGGGAAAAGAAATGACCAAGATATGCCATAAATGTGTGCAGTGCATTTCTATTTGAATGATTACTCGAAATTTTCCGCGGTGAAGATGAGGGACAAAGCGAAAAAGTTTCTTGTTAATAACTACAGTATGTCCCTATCATGACAGAATTAAGATTTGTGCACAATTATTGTCTGTGAAGCAATTCTAAAATGGTCAAAAACGACCTTTTCACTGTGGTTTTCATCCAAGTACTATTCAGTATTTCAACACTGTTTTGTATTAGGAACATTTATTAATTCTTTTTCTCCATTAACGTTTAATCAGAAATGATCCACGTGCAATAAAGATTAAACCCCTTTATAAAACAATGACTCACCCCATATTTCTTACCATAAAATGGAAACCTTTTATTTGCTCATTGCTGTGCCGTAAATCTTGTGCCAAAATCACTTTCCTAGTAATTGTTGAAAAATGTGTGTCTGTAAGCAGTGATCTATCGTGTATTTGGGTCCATTTCATGTGTGAAAATAAGTGTCTACACACTTGTAGGCCTACTGCAAAACATTGCGTATATCGGACGCACAAACACAACTTTTGGCAATTGATCCGTGTCGAAGAATGAGTACAAATTTGGTACAACAAACTCAGGTTTCTCCAAATTATTACAAACCCCCAAATATGACACTCTCAAGGGTTGTATTTATACTTCGAACATGAAGAGAAGAATGGGCTCTCATTGTCGACTGGTTTATTAGAAGGTCCGCGAACCACACAAAATCATAGCGAGGGCTGCATGTGGCCCGAGAGCCGCAAATTTGACATTCGCTTGATATATTGGACTACTGTTGGGGGGGATATCTAGGTTAGAATCCTAGTCTGGTGTACTGAGGACAAAATATGTTCCCCGTTCTCACTCCACGTCAATGCTTGTGTATTTCCGCTAATTTCTACCTTCTTCATCTCTAGCCTATTAGTGTAGATTACGGATATTCCAAACCAGTAGCAGGATACGGTGCACAAAAAGAAGTTGCGGAGTCGCCATTTATAGTCGACACTTGAAGAGTCGGTGTTTTTGATGACGGTTACGCCACGCCCTCTTTCCTCAGACCTGAGCTGTCAGGCTATTTTCTGAGTTTCCCTCATCTCGGCGCGAAACAAACGGGCATGTTCCCAAACATAACAACACACACAATCCCTCCCTCCCTCCCACTTGCGAGCCATTTTTAAAACGGCGCGTCTCAATCAAACTTTACACGTCCTATGTTTATATTAGTATTTAACGAGCTCTCCATGGCCGATCCCTTAGATCAGTGGGAAGTACGCGGGCATAGTGAATTGAAGGCTCCAGGCCCGATTCCCGGCAGGGCCGAAAAAATATACATATAGTTGAAATTCTCCTTTCGCAGTGAGGAATTAACTTTAGGAGAATTGAATGTTGTGTCTGTTCTGGTGTCAAAATTTAGTTCGAAAGTCATATGTTGAATGTTGATATCCGTTTCTTCAGAAATTTCACGTTGAACAAGCCCCCCTTTTAACACATTATTTAGTTGCACTCACTACCTGAAAACTAACTTAACCTAGAACAGCACATTTATTGTAGGCTCATTTCCAAAGCAAGAACTTTTGATGAAATAAAATAAATGAATGAGCAGTAGCCAACTCTGATAAAACATTACTATATTTTAATGCTGTCTAAAATGGACACAAATCCGTCAAAAGTATCAATTGAATAAAACATGTATTGTAGTATGAATCCGTGGGGTTGGATTTATTAGCTTCATTGAATTAACAGATAAGGTTCTTCCTGGAGTGATTCAAACTTACCACTAAACACTCAACCTATCGCCTAGAACTATAATATTTTCGTGAAAGGATGAACCCATAAACAAATAACTTATTAAATTGCTTTATGTCTCACCTTGGTTGGTATCAGAAGCCTCTAGACCTGTATCCGTCCTTCCTGTCTGACCACGCGAGGACAAAATGTATTGTCGGTTGAATCAAACACTTTTAAAAATATAACCTTCTAGAAAAGGGATTGTATGAATCCAGAAATGTAATATGTGCACAGGGACTTGAAGCCTGGTCGTTCGCCTTTACGTGCCAACCTTTATCTATATAAGGCCTGGTCAACCCGCGGCCCGCAATATTTTTTTTTTTGCGGCCCCCTAGATTATTTATATACCCGACTAATTCGAACTTCCATAATTCGAAATCGTCTTTAATTCGAATTTTTGTCCGGTCCCGTGAATTTTGTATCAAAACAATGTTAACAAATCTTGGATAGTTCGAATTTTGTTTTGGTTAGTTCGAACTTTTCGTAAATTGTAATGTACTGTGCAGTATTGTTTTCTTACTTCTAGTTGCGGCACCGTGTTGTTCTATTTTTGGAAACAGGGAAGGCGACGTTAGAATGCAGTCAGTACCCTTCTTCACTCCCCTTTCCCTCCCCCATTCACCATACGTCTTCGTTTACACGTACAGTTCTATACTCCGTTAGTCAAGGTCGAACCTCTCGAGCAGTTATGTGCGCTGTTCTTAGTGATTCGGTCGTAGCGATATTCTTGTGACGTGCGAGCTTATTTTGTTTTATTTTGTTTAGTTTAGTTTAGTTTTAGTTTTGTTCAGTACATATTGTACAGTAGTATTTGTGTGTGCGTATCGTGATTTCACTGTCCAAGTCACAGTCCTATAAATTATTAACTTTGGCCGAAAAAGTAGCGGTAATAAAGGAAGTGGAAAAGGGACTTAAAAAGAAATCAGAAATTGCAAAGGCCTTTAGGATTCCCCCTAACACACTTTCAACATGTTTTAAAAACAAACAAAAATTTTTGAGCTTGGTTGCAAACTTAAGTGTGTTTCTTTTCAATTTATTTTAAGAAACTTATTTAATTAGAATTTTATTTTCCTGGTCCCTTCAAGTTCGAACTATCCAGGTTCCACTGTACTAACAACTAAATCAGTGGGAAATCATTCACAAGCTGCACTTGGCATGATTAATAACAAGCAATATAATATTAGACAAGCTGTACTTCCCCGACCCCCTACCACTCCCTTTTATTCTTCGAACCACGTTGCGTCCATGAAGACCCAGGAGGGGATTACAAGAATCATCAAGGTCAAGGAGTTTCTTTAAGTATAAGTTAAATAAGCTTAAATAAGTTAGTACTGCAGATTCCCTTGCTCTTAATATTAAGTATATATTTTAATATTAATTAATACATTTATATTATACCATTCAGAATGCATTTAAAAAAATTTACTTAAAAAACAGACAGTTCAGTGATCATTGGGAAGATGATTACTTTTTCATAGAACAGAACTACAGATTAACGTGTTTGATTTGCAGTGAATCAGTCGCTGTATTTAAGGAATACGATGTTACGAGGCATCATGAAACGAAACATGTCGAGTATGTGAAATTAAATAAAAAATTGAGAACATGTAAGTTAGACGTGCTTAAATTTGATTTAAATGATCAGAAATTCATCTTTAGTCTATCGCTATAGCAATCATTTAGTGTTGTTAAAGTAATTAAGACTAATCGGTCGCACTGTTGGTTGCGAAAAAAAAAATGAACCCATTTTCGAATGGGGAATTGGTGAAAGAGGATTTGGAAGCCGTTATAAAAGATGTTTTGCCCGTTAAAAGTAAAACATTTTCAAGAATAAGCCTGTCACATCAAACAATATGTCTTTAAATTAATTATATTTCAGTTGAAATTATGGTTACTTCGCAAAATCAAGTTCAAGAATTCAAAGCTTATTCTTTAGCGTTCAATGGAAGTACGGGTATTTCAGACACATATCAACTTGCAGTATTTATTCACGGAGTTAACGATTCTTTATAAAATGTCAGAAGAAGTGCGAAACTTTTTAAGCTTGAAGGTGAGGCTAAGGATGAAGATGTTTTCTAAACGATAAAAAAGTGTTCGTCCGACAACAATTTGAATTTAGAGGTGCTTTCCTAATGAAGCACAGGCTATGAAAAATAGAGAAGCTGTAAAGTTGTTTATGAACGTGTTGGTGGAAAGAACCGTTAAAGCCATTGATCTATTTGTAATGCACTCGTTGATACATCAGTATAATGTATCCGATCATGTGTTGTCTATGAAACATGTCAAGGATGTGGTTATAAAAACACTAAGCTACATTTGATCGGATGTGCTTCAGCATCGCCAGTTCAAGAAATTCCTGATCGAATTATGTTCCTAATACGCTGACATCGTGTATTTTAACAATGTAAGTTAAAATGGTTGAGTCACGGAGAGTGTTTAAAACGATTTTTTGAATTACGTGGAGAAATTGACAATTTTATGGACGAGGAGAAAGTGCCAGTTTCTGAATTAAATAATGGAGAGTGGTTGTCAAAACATACATTTTTGGTAGGTTTAACCGAAAATAATTAACAAACTCAACAAGGAACTGCAGGGACAAGATAATTTAACTACCGAGGCTTGTAACATCCAAAAAATATTCAACAGAATATGATGGTAGTTTCTCAGAACTCTCAAAATATTATAAAGTGTTAGAGATAGTTTGTTCTCCAATTCAAATTGACGTTTCTACCGTTCCGGAAATTCTACAGATGAAAGTAACTGATTTACAGTGCAGCAATTCACGCCACACCAAAAATCAACTTTCACAAGTATGTGGCACTGGAAAAGTATCCCAAATTAATTTTTTTAACACAAAATACTGCAAGCTCCACATACGTTTGTGCAACTTTTTTTTTAGTGAAATTTCACAAAAGTAAATCTCAAAATTCAATAACAAATGAAAATTGGGGAAAACATTTAAGATGTGCAGCTACCAATATTGAAGTAGACTTTTTAAAAAAATTGAGTGATTGCAGAGAAAAGCTAATCATTATTGATGTAGGAATACTGTATAATAAAATGAAAATAAAATAAAATATATGTTTATGGTATTTGTTTTTTTATTTTTAAATATTGTTTTGTTTAATGTGTGGCCCACGGACAGTTATAGTTTATCAAAGTGCCTCGTGGCACGATTTGGGTTAGCCAGACCTGATGAATACCTACTGATCTATCCATGACGAACACAACCAGAACTAAGAATGTTATCTATCACTTTTGTAAACAAACACGCTGAATTCTACCAACCGGGAATCGAATTCTGAGACCTCTAGACAAGCAGACAGATTACTAACCGGGAATAGATTTTGCGCTGTTCCTGTCAAACTGACACCTTATCTAAGTCTGTCGACTGAGTTAAGGATCACGGGGGCGATTCCCGGCATAGACGAACATTTTATCATTAGTAGAATTGTGGTTTTCCCTTACACATTGATAAAATAATGACTGGGGCGCTGGGTTCTGTGTCTCATCTAGATTTAAATTAGTTTATAAATAGTGTGCTGATATAATTAATCAGTCGGTTCAGAAAGTGCACGCTAAATAACTTTAGAAATAATGATAACCGTATTCTGGTTGATTGAAATACATTATTATCGATAATTTTTGTGGAGCCATGTGTAACTGTTTTATTGTGGTTGGCCATAAGTTTGGGAGCCCTGGCTCAAATCCAGGTTGTTAGTTAATTAATATGTTTAGACCAAATAAGTTATTGTAGCCTGCTTCGGTGGCCACGTGGAACAAACGTTAAACTCGTCTATTCTTGTTTACCGATAATGGTGAGGTTCGGGTTTGAATCTCTAAATTGTTTCCATTTTCTATTTATTAGAAAATATGATTATATTTCCTCAAAATTTTACCTTACTTTTCTCCACCCAAATATTGTAATTAACTGCGTATAGCCTTAACGGGTGGTAAGACGTGGTGCAGTGAAAAAAATTATATTTTGGGAGAGGGGGAAAGAGCAGCATTTGTTATTCGAACGTGTTCAATTGTCCTTTTTACCCTCTTTACTGAGATAAAGAAATCGACAGTTGAAGCGTTCCGTTTAGGGTTTTCTTTCATTAGGGTTGGGTCAACTGATCATATTAACACATGACTTACGCACTAATTTAGCCCAATAACAGACAACATCCAGTCTCCCAGCCGTTAATTCAGAACTATGAAAGGAGGAAAGCCCCATTTTACCTATTACAATTGGTGAAGATGTGGCTTTCCTCTTTAACAATTATTATTTCGATTGGGCCATTAATCGAACCAGGGACCCCTAGCCCAGCTCAATCGGTATCACGCCTGTCTACTGAGGAGTCGAGCATTTAGGATTGCTTACCTGGTCAGAGTCCTAATGGAACCTGGCACCCGATCTGAGAGCTACTTTATACTTATTAGACCTCACGGTCAGGCGTAGCGTCAGTTAGTTGAAAGAACGACGAACCGGTTGGGATTAGATGGTCACAGCATCCGATGATCTCTCCACCTGTACCGTGCGCCTCTAGCGGGGACGTGGAGTGAGTAATATTGTATAGTCGGGTCGCCATAGGAATACCCTTGTCACCCACATCGCTGGCCGCATGGTCTACAGCGTTACTACTCTTGTATCGGACAGGATTTCCGATGACGAGAAGATCGGGTTTAAAATCCCGGTAGGGTGTACTGAATACTTTACGGTTTCTTACTATCTACCTCCCCATAAAAATGCGGGTACATTTTACTAAATCTATACCTTAATCATTTCTATTTTACTAGCGTAGTTAATGTATGCGTACAACCGGAACAGGAACCAGGACGTGGATAAAAAACCCACCANTCCCTTTTACAAACCAAGTTCAAATTAATTAAGTATTCTAAACCGCGGTGGTGTAATGGGAGTTTTCCTGTGTCTACAACAGAAGGGGGAAGGGGGGGACTAGTTGAGCCGTGAGCTCATTCTGATTTTTAGGAGGTCTTTTTCACCTCGTCTTAGTGCCCGTTTGGGCTATACACAAACAATACATTCATTCAATTTTGAGTTTAAACTATTCACCTAGGCACAAATAACTTTTCTCTTAACGTGCCTATTAATAGGCTATAAATGAACCCGCTTCAGTGGCCGAATGGTCTAAGGCAAGGATGGGCAAACTACGGCCCTCTGGGTGTGTTCATTCCGGCCCACGGGATAGATATTTTAGATGTGTTGTGTTGTGTTGTGTTGTGAAGCAAGCATTTTTAAACGCGATAAAACTGGGTTTTTATAAAATCGTGATAAAATCAACCCTTATAAATTTAGTAGATCATTTCCAAAAATATATGACAATTCTTTGCTTGCTCCATGTTCATCCAAACAAGTGTTTCCAACCATGAAACTTAGGAAAAGTTCTCTTATAAACCGACTTACTGGTGAGCATCTGTCCTCTCTCCTGAGAATCTCCTCCTCACAGTATAATCCACATAATGAAACAATTCTGGAAGATCATTCACGGTTTCACTCATATCACACCCACAGTATACATCTTCTGATCAAACTTAAAAAAAATACTAAGCCACTAAGCTATTTATGATTGTTTTGCACTCTCATTATTTTTAAACTTATTCATGTCAGTCTACTATGTGTGTCAATAATTTCTTTTTAATTAATTTTGAAGAAAAATTAATGAATAAAAGTATTTGACCCACCAATTTTTTAAAAATTTCTTTCATTTGGCCCTTCTGTAAGTAAGTTTGCACATCCCTGGTCTAAGGTATCACTCTCGTGTTAGGCTGGTTTGTTGAAGATGGGGATATTGGGGTTTGAATCCCGGCTGGGTCAACTGAGAGTGATTTTACTAAATTGTTTCTCACTCTCCCTCCACGCAAATGTGGGTAAATGACCTCTAAAATGCATCCTCTTTTATCCCTACCCTATCAGAGTAGTTATCATATATGTGTATGACCTGAACAGGTAAGCGGTGATTTTATACATGTGTTTTATATATGTATATACAGGATGCTCCTGGGTTAAACGGCTAAACTTTTGGAAGTAGTAGTGGACCAAAAAACTAACTCAAAATGTATTTTGGAAATTTGATAGTTCTCGCTTTCTTTTCGCACAAACAGCAAAAAACTAAATAAAAACCAAATCTGTAGGTATTAAATGAAATATTTTATTTATCTATTTTGTTCAAATTGATGGCCTCCAGCCAGGAGACAAGCATTGCACCTATCAATGACAGATCGAATGGCTGACCGACATTGTGCGACTGTTGTTTCTTCGCACGCTTGTCGTAATGATTGAAGGTCATTAACGGGCACTTCATACACTTTTTGCTTGAGAGCCCTCTATAAAAAAAATCTATTGGTGTTAAATCAGTTGAACGCAGAGACCAAGACACAGATCTAGCACGACCGATCCATCTTCCAGGATAATTAATATTAAACCATTGCCGAGGACCTCTGCACAAAAAGGCGTTTTTATTTAGTTTTTTACTGTTTGCCCGAAAAGGAATCTTAAACAAGCAAATCTTCTCAATACTTTTTGAGCTAGTTTTTTGATCCACTAACACTTCCCAAAGCTTAGCCGTTTAACCCTGGAACACCCTGTATAATGTTCATAAGGTATAATAAAAACACAGCGGGGATAAACTAACATAAAATGTTTTGGAAATGTAACATAAAAACCTAATAAATGAAAAGCATAATGTAAAAGGTAAAAAAAAAGTTTATATATTAACGCAGTGCACAAATAAAAATGATGTGGATAAAACAGTGTGCTCCACACACATGAAGTATGGTAGGTATAATTTAGAGGAAGTGTACCCATAATTGCGGGGCACTAAAGGGGAGAAACATAGGGAAACCACCCTCAGTATACCAGGCAGTATTTCGAACCCTGACCTTTATGTCCCCAGCGAACTATAAAATACAAAATTGATATATTTGTCCGCGTGCTCATCGGTAAACAGGTAGTTGATGTGGTCAAATGATGGGCTATGAAATAAAACCAACACTTGTTGGGGTGTATTAGGAATCGAGAGTGCCAAGGAGATAGTCTAGCCCTCACGGACATCTCTAGGGGTATTTTGGAGACTTGATCCAGAGCTGTATTAGGTAAGATACTCGGGGTGGCTGAACACCACTACAATCAGGAGTTCCATCCATTTGGGGGTCAAATTAAATGTTTAAGAGTGTTTGTTACATAGTAGAGCATTGAGACGCGTGCAGTTTAGAATTTCCGCATTATTTAATAAGAAGTTTGATATTTTAAAATATGATTTTCAACAGAATATAAACGAACATATATCAGTAGGTTTCTGATCGGGTTAAATGTTTAAATTTTGAGTTTAAAGTTTAAAAAAATTCAACGACGCTTTACGTGAAAATTTGTACTTATTGAGATTAAAGAAAAGGATTATAAGTAAATCTAGGCCTATATCTAGCCTTCTTTTATCAAATAGTATTTTTAATAACGTAACAACAAAACATTTTAAATTAATATGGGATTGTTTTATAGATTTTTATGCAAGCTATTACATATTTTTTAAAAACATTTCCAGCTTAAAGCCTATTTAATATTTTTAACGGATTTTGCATTTTGGTGAAAACAATATTTAAAAATATCAAACCACTTCATGAATCATCCAGGGTTTCTAAATATGTGCAACTCTTCTCAGTGCTCTCCCATGAGGCACCCTTAAAAAACAAGGGAAAAAGGTAACCTATACAGGGTGGGTCCAAAATCATCAGACGATTAGTAACTTGAAAACTTAACACTTTAATTGAAAAGTAAATATTAATTAGCTAAATAAAATCAAACTACATACTACACGTTTTCACTTTTAGAAGATAATGTCACTCAGGTGAGCTCCATTGGACGTCAGATAAACCTCAGCACGTTGTCTGTCACTTTCCTCAGAATAGATCGTGTAATTATTTCCGCCCCACCCTGTATCTTGTTTTTTGACTAATAATAGTCCTAACAGGAATATTAATTTTATTGTATCAGACTTTATCAATGCGGCTTAAATTGGCACGTGAATTACAAACTAACTCTTTTTTTAAAACTATGACACCAAACATAACCCTTTAGGGGAATCGTGTGCGCTATAAATTGGTCATGGGCCGACTAGATTTACAATTGAGTAGATATGATGCAACCAGAAATTGCAATAATTGGATAAACACATTGATGATCCAATTAGGCATCTCTCTTGCATTAGACTAGGGATGTGAAAAAAGTATCGACACTTTACTAATATCGATATTTTACTTTCGATACTAGTATTTTTTTTCCTATCCTTTTACTGATATTAGTACTCACACTCTGGTATCGGATCGGTATCGAAAGAAACAACTTTTTTGTTATCTTCACTCTTGCTGGGATTAAATGTTAACTATGGCTAAAGAAGGGTACAAAATAGCTTGAAAAAATATATTACTAATCATATTTAGCTATTAAATAACTTTCCATCAGCTAAATTTTCATAGACATTTTGAAAGCTAGTATGGTAAAACCTTATATAATATCTATTATACAATCTTATCATATCTTCCAAGTTACAACACATAGCATAGACGCGATAGTTTATAATTTTTAGTGTTTAAATAAATATGAAAATACAATTATTATTATTACTATGCAAATGTTGAAATTATTACCTGATAAAAATATGTTTTTCCAAATTAAAATTTCGATACCGATACTTAACTGTTATCGATACTTTTTTTTCGATACTAGTACGGTATCGATATTTTTCTTCCGATACTTTAAATGAGTAGACTATCGATACTTTTCTTTAGATACTACATCCCTACATTAGACTGGATAGCCGGTGACGGGCAAGTAGTGGCTCGAACCCTTGACGAGTCTACTGAGTTTGTTTTTTCCTTCATGCAGGTAAATTGTTTCTCAAATTTTTTCTTCTTCTTCATCCCTGCCATATTTATGTAACTTAGCAGATATTCCGATCGGGTACACAAAATAGTAATGTACACAAATATAAAATTGTTTTTGGATCTATCAGCAAGGGCGTTGAAGGGGGACCCTCCCTGTGATTTTATGAACCTCCTTCCCCCAGAAAAGTTAGCTTGTTATGCCCTTGTCTATCAGGGATCTAACCAGGTTTCTAAAGCTCCGAGGACTAACCCAACACAAATGACTCGACATTGTAATCTGAACAGACCTTCTAGTTTGAATATACCTCGACAGTCATGAGATCCGCTAATGAAATGCGAGTAAATCCCTGCCTCATCGTGGCATGCCGTGCTAATGAGCGTGTTAAGGCCTGTCATTAGGCCGTGGGCCCCGTTCATTCATATGTTACGTGTTCGTGATTAATCATAATGTGTGTGTAAGCGTGTCACGTATTCTCACAGGAGAGCATGAGGCACCGGTACCAACACAGAGTCAACCACCTGGTCGACCCAAGGTCAACATGATCCACTTTATACCCGCTGGAGGGCAGTCGAATGGGGCAAGGCTGAGTTCCACTCGGCGTCCCTCGAGCTCTTTGGACCGTTCTCATGAGATACTTCAACTGACCCAGAATCTTTAGTTTGATATGCGTGACTGATTCTCACACTTTTCTAATCAATATAATTTGATAATTTAATGGGACCCGCATACATTAAACGAAATAAAAACAAATCTATTATGATTAAAACAATTTTCAACATTTCACTAGCAAAATATTTGGTTTTTTTCTGTATTGTGTCTTACTACCGGTTTGGGTTATACTCTTATACACGCCTCGGTGGCGTAGTTAGCTAACGCCCCCGTTTCGTGTTGAGCTAGACTGCCGAGGACGGGGAGATCGAGATTCGAATCTCAGTCGGGTGAACTGAAGTGGTTTTTCCTAAATGGTTTCCCACTCTCCCTCCACGCAAATGCGAGTTCACTTCCTGTAAATTCAACTTTCCAAATTCCTAATTCATTAGCGTAATTAGTACTCAAGCGTATAACCCGAACGGGTAGTAAGACGCGGTGATAAAAAAAACGCTAATGTGATAAATACGCTGATGTGTTGGGGATGAGGAAGGTTGAATTGTGTGGAGGGAAAACAACTCAGGAGAACCCACTCTCATTACACCCGACTGCAGCCAGTCTATGGCGAGAGGAAGGCGGTGCTCTGGATGGACAAGAAAGCACAAGTTGAAAAAACAGGTTGTAAACTCTCCAGAAAAACATTGTTAGATAAATATAAACAGTAAAAAATTATAAATATAAAATAAATAAATAAAATATTGTTTATTGTAAATAAGTGAATAATGAATTAAGGTAGTAAAGGTCGGTCAAGTAGGCCTTCGAGCACGCCAGGGAATTTTCGAATTTGAAATTGAAGTTTTTGAGTTAATTCTATCGATCGATCTCGGTAGTCTTGTGGTAAAGTGTTTGCCTCAGGAACCAAAGTTTGTGGGTTCAAACCCAGCTGAGGTTGACAGAGCTGTCTTGTGTGATAAAAATCTTTAACACAGCTTCCTTCGGAGGGGAAGGAAAGCGTTCGGTCCCACATCGGTTGTGGCATGTAATATAACCCTGGAAGGTTTTTGAAAATATCTTTCCCAGCAATATTGGTAGGCTCTTTCACTCTCGCTCATAGAAATTATCTTCGGCTGATATAGCGAATCGGTTAATAAATAGCATGTTAAATACATTAAATAAATAAAGTAATTTTTTTTGTTTTTTTTTAGGTTTGAAAATTAATAAGCTTTTTTAAAATATTGGTTGGATGGTTTGGCATGTGTCTGACATGACATGGTATATTAAACTGACATGATATAATATTGTACTGCAAACCATTCATAATCCGCTTGATTCAACATTTTAAAAGCGTTCATCAAACGAGTTTTTAGATATTCTAAGGTACCGAAAAAAACATGTCATCATTTTTTCTCAAATCTTCGTATAGCGTATGGTAAAGTCCTTTTGATGATCTTTCCCTCAACAAAGGATGAACATGGATTGTTCGGTTTTCCCTGCACTTCTTATTTATCACCAGAAGTCGCCATATCAGCTTCTACTGGCCCGAACATAAACCACTAGAGTGGCTGTAGTGGCCAGTGACTGATGCACGTCGGCCACTACAGTGGACCCATGTAAACACGCACTAAGGGCCAGTTTCATAGTCAGATTTAGTGAGCCTAAAGTGCGAGTCGATACTAAATACAGGACGACACCTACCTAGACCAAAATGGAATGGGCTAGTTTCGCATATGAAACTGGCCCATTCCATTCAATTTCAGGTAGGTGACGTCTTGTATTTAGTATAGCGCCGCACTTGAGGCGTACTAAATCTGACTATGAAACTGGCCCTTAGAGTCCACAGTTTGAATTCCAGCGAGGGACGAAAATGCATCAGTGTCGGTTTGGGAGTGTCACCGTTCAATAAGTGTTTTTAAATGTTTTTTTAACACTACGTCTTACTACTCGTTAGGGTTATACGTCTAGGTACTAATTACGCTAATGGTTTTAGGGATTTGGAAGGTTATATTCAGAGGAACTGTACCCACATTTGATTGGAGGTAGAGTGGAAAACCAATTTGGAAAAACCATCCTCAGTACAGCCGACCGATATTCGAACCTCAATCTCCCCGTCATCGGCAGTCTAGTCTACTGTGAGAGTAGCGCGTTAGACCACGCGGCCACCGAAGCAGGTCAATAAGTGTTAAATTAGCGATCTCTGGTCTAGTTTAGTTTTACAAAAATATCAAAGTTTCTTATGGTCAGCGTTCCAGACTCTTTAGCTCAGTCGACAGTACGTCTACCTCCTGAACTAAGGGTCATGGTTTCTATTTCTGGCTTGGCCGTAAAAAAAAAATTACCGTCGGTGAAATAGAGGTTTCTCTTCTCGCAATGATGAAATAATTGGTGGCCGTAAAACTGGGTGCTATGTATGTTCTAGAGTGAAGTTAATTTATAAGTTGCGTGTTGCTACAATCAGTTTGTTCAGAAAGTTTGGTTTAAAATACCCATAATTAGATTAAGCCAGTGTACTGGCACTAAAGTGCGCCGAAAATACATTAATGATGATTGTTTGACGCTTTGTAATTACTCAAAAGCGTTCTCAGTCACGGCAGAGCAGCCAATAGCTATAGTCAAAACGCTGCAGAAAGGAGCTTTTAGAGCATTTACAAATTGTGCCCATATGTTTTTTTAGAAAAAATAAGAAAAAATAAAAATAAGCATGCTATTTATATGTTATCAAAAAAGTATAGGGGAGAAATAATAGATGGAGAGAAAAAAAAACCCGTTGAAATACAAAACTATTGACTAAATCTAGATTATCATTGATAGTTCAAGGTAACACTGAGTTATAGCAAGTCAACTAATAGGCCCTAGCTAAAAGAACATTAGTATCAATAAATTTAGGACGTTTGTTGCTAATCACTTCATACTAATATTCCAGTACAAAATATCTTATATTATATTGCATTAAAAGCAAAACAACTCTAGGAACAAATAAATGGGTAATATTAAGAAACATCTTTGAGGGACTTATTTGTAACTAAAATGAAACGTAGGTATTGACTGATTTTGTCAGGAAGTCCGTTCTGGAATGTCTTTTTTTCCTACCAATAACCTGCATTTGGAAAATAGAACTCGTAAATACTAAAACCGAAGGGTGAAGTTCCTTGCGCTAGCCCCTTTAAAAATCTAATTATTTTCTCTTTAAATTCAAATATAAGTTAAGTACTTTTGGCCTACTTCGTTAAGAAACAGTACCTAACGGTGTACTACTAATGCCTTTTCTGTCGGACGATAAGACATCACTATAAAAACAGTACCATCCTCCAAAAAACAGTATGGTTACCCAACATGTACACGATGGCCAGCAAAACATTCACTATATTTATATTAAATTGTTTCTAAAGTGGCATTTGGAGAACACATGTCCCGGCATATTATACAGTAGGTCCAGTTTGACATTTGAAACTGACCTTGAGTCATTGAGAGCGCTAAGAGCCAATATGTCAAATTGTGTTTGTTTGACAGGAATATCTAATTGACTCTTTCTATTTATAAACATTAATCAATGATTATTTCATTGATCCAGTATAATTGATTATAAGATTAAATTACCTTAGGGATATCGCGTAGTATTTTTTAAGAGTTATTATAGGGTAAACATATTGTGACCTCAATGTTGGATTAAGAGAAAATTTAGGTGTAGAACGCTTGAAGCTCAAGACCTTTAAATTCTTACTTCTTTCAACGTATGTCACCAGGGTTCGTCTGCGAGACATTCCTGGTCTTTTACTGACAGTGGCGGATATGTAACCGTCTAATGAGCTTGGGCCACCATGTAGGTGCGATTCCTTCACCCCGACGAAATGATGATGATGATGATGATGTTCCCGGTAGAAGTCTTAAACCTTACGCAAGCCTAACTAACCAGATCATGGCAACCATAGGAACGATTCCGCTTCGGGAAAAATACCTATGGTACAGCCGGAAATCGAACCCAGGACCTCTAGACCAGTAGCCAGGAATGCGGCCACTAGACCAAGAGGTCGGCCAATTCTTGAATGTTATGAGCCTAGATAGGTGTAAACCGGGTCGGTTTATATCCCCAATATACTTACTGATAGGACCAAATTAGTTTTTTGTTAATGATTAAAATAAATATATACTACGTTAGCAGAATAAAAGGCGATGGATACGACGGAAGGATGACCCAAAACTTGGGACGATCCCTGGATAGATCAGTGGTAGTGCATCGGTGCCAAGCCGAAGGTCCCGAGTTTGATATCTATGTTCAGTTGTAATTTGTTTAAACTATACTTCATTTAACTGAAAGATATATTCAGAAACGGCTGTGTCCGTAACCCAAGATAGTTTCCATATGATGTCAAATAAG
This sequence comes from Timema bartmani, assembly GCA_902151455.1. Lineage (NCBI taxonomy): Eukaryota > Metazoa > Arthropoda > Insecta > Phasmatodea > Timematidae > Timema > Timema bartmani. The sequence continues at coordinate 97,991 of CABFWB010001276.1, forward strand.
TTTATTCCTAGCTTTTCCTGACAATATACAGTACCATCCCTATATTTTTATATTTTTTAATCCCGCGTCCGAGCTCTAACGTATATTAATTACGTTAGTTGTATGGGGGACGAGGAAGGCATTATTTAGAGGAAATGTATCCGAATTCATGTAAATAGAAAGAGTGGTAAGCCACCTAGAAATAAATATCCTCAATACACTCGGATAAGATGTTATTTGACCTCCCTGTCACCGGCAAACAAGACTAGATGAGCTTGATGTTTATTCCGCGTGCCGCCCCCCCACCCGATACGTGTTTCTTATAGTGAGACTTCGTTTGGAGAGCATGTCGAGTGCACATTGGCGTACCTTGGAGGTGAATTCCCTCACGTCCCGTCTCCTGGCATGGAGTAGTGATTGTTGCCAGATTACAACAGATGAAAGGCGAGCACGAACAACGCTTGATTGATCGTTTACAAGTCAAGCGGTAGCTCACAAAAAGAAGCATAAAAAAACAAAGCAGCGCCATTATATCAGTTGGGATGGCAGGTATATATATATAACCAATAAGTTCGCTACAAATGAATGTGGGATGTAGAGTTTCCAGTCCGTCGGCGAAATGTTCTCTTTTAGTCGAGGGTGTGTTAATTTCTCTTTGGCACGAAACTTTTAAAAGGTCATCTGAACATTATTTGGTATTTAGAATGTAGGTTCTTCTTTTGTTTAAAGGATATTTTACTATACAAGTCATAGCTAGAATGATTGATGAGTTGATACATTTAAATAAGTATTTATGATTTATGTGAGTTTGTTGAAAGAATACAGTCCAGATATTTAATTAAATGTTTCGCCTCTTTTTTAGTGATAGTTATCATTAGATTTATAGTCGGACCGCCGTAGGGATAAAATTTTAGAGTATATAAACATAAATGTAAAATAGAAAATATTTATAACCAGGCCTATATAAAACATAGCTGTAATAAATTCTTTGCGGATGACACTAACTCAAAGTACGGCCCGCGGAGAGGTTCAATGCAGCCCGCGAAAGGATTCCAAATTCCGATAAATTAATATGTTAAAAAATAAGGAAAAACAAGAAAAAAAATGCCTTTCGCATTCGTTTGTTTCTATTTCTATTTTATATCTTAGTGACCAGTGTCCAGAGATTAAATAATATATAAACCATCCATGAAATTGGAATGTTAACGTTTGGTTGAGAGTAATTCAGGTAGTGTTAAGTATCTGTTTTATTTTAGTACAGTATGTGTTAAATAATGTTGACAGCTCACATTGTATTAGAATTAGATATCATTATAATACAAATCCATTTAATAATAAATAGGACTTAATTTTATAATAGTTTGGTAAAATGTACCTTTGTAACTTTTTAATAAACTATGTTGGCTCACCTGACGTTTTTCTTTTTTCTTTTAGCCCACTCCCCGAAATGTTTTCCCATCACTGCACTAACTTATTTTATAAGAGAACAACTACAGACTCAATACTAACTCAAATGCAAGCTGATATAAATACTTTATCATCATGGCTTATCAAAAATAAGCTAACTATTAACTTGTCGAAAACAAATTATATGATCATACAGAAGGCCAGCCATAAGCCTATTCCCAGCAAGGCTATAAAATTAGGCAATATCACCATCAATATAATACCTAGTACGAGATACTTAGGGCTAATGATTGACCATAACAAGACATGGAGTGAACAAATTGATGGTATAAAAAAGTTAATAACTCCAGTCATTGGAATATTATCAAGACAGTGTTCCAAGAAAACCACTCAGAAGTATATATTATGCCATAGTACATATTCATTTGCAGTACATGGATATAAAATAGGGAAGAAGTAGCAAGAAAAGCGGAAAATGAATTAGAAGTATTGCAAAAAAATGCTCTTAGGTTATTATTCAACTTCCAACACGATACTCCTTCGAAAACAATTATTTACAGATCTAGTTACACTTTACCTTTAGATCTTAGTATAAAACTGTCTGCTGCCATATTTACTCTTAAAATTGACCGGAAATCAATACACAATAATAAAGTTTTTACTCACAACTATATGACCACAATAGCCTCAACATAGGAATAGCAGGGAGCCTACACATGAATTGCAATAAATCTCTTAAATATGACTGCAATGACACAAATAATCAAATATCAATTAATACTATAACGCTCTACCTGAAAATCTAAAACCCATACAAAAAATAAACTTGTTCTAATATGAAATAAAACAATATTCCTGGAATTTGTACACGAATGATCAAACGTTGTCATAACCAAATATGTAACAAAAAACAACTTAAACTCTATAAAACTAATACGATCTATTTTTTCAAATTGTATTTGAAGTTTTGTGTGTAATTGTAACCTAATTAATATTATTATGTATTCTTGTATGTAATAATTACTACTTGTTGATCTTCCTTGTGCATACTGTCAATATAAAATGTTGTTGCTCAAAATAATTGATTAGTTACTGTCAAATAGGTAATCTATTATTTTCATTTTCTTTGTTTTCAATATTTTATTGCTGCCCATTCTTGTCATTCTTGTTATATTTGTTATATTTTATTGTAATTATTGATCACCTGCTATAAAACCCCATTTGTTAACTTTGGCAACCTAATTTTAAATAATCCAATGTAATTTTTTGTAGCTCTTCAATTACCAGTTGTATCTATTCTTAATTACTGTGCCTAACCAAATATATTGTATATTGTTCCTATAATAAAGCCACATGACTCTCTGGGACATAAAATGCTAATAAATAAATAAACAGATAATTAACCTATAGTTAAAACCTATTATTTTCTGAATCAGCCTGTATAATGCAGCCAACAGTATGGAACTATTGTTTTATTACTTCAGCTCATACTGTTTCAGAACTTTCTTTGAACATTTTAGAGATGCCCTCATTTTCTTATTTTTGGATGATCATTGGATGACAGATTCGAGGGAATTAGCCGAAGGATCCAATCACATATACTTGGGTGGCTTCAACAAAAAAAAGAGTCATTAATCATTCTTCAAACTAAAGTCTAAAGATGTGAGACAGAACATTTTAGTTTTACATTTAATTTTTTTTTTCTAATTTAAAAAAATTCTGTTTAAATAAGTCTGTACTTACCCACTTTGGTGGCCACGTGGTCTAACGCGCTAATCTCGTGTTGGACTAGACTGCTAAAGACGGGGAGATTGGGGTTCGACCCTGGATGGGTGTACCGAGTTAAAAAAAAATAGTTTTCCACTCTACCTCCACGCAAATGTGGATGTATTTAATCTAAATTAAGCCTTCCTAATCCCTAACCCACCAGTGTAATTAGTACATAGGCGTGTAGCTCGAACGTGTGGTAAGATGTGGTGCTAAAAAAAGGTTCAAACAATAACAGCGAATCCAGTTCTCTTAACACACACACATCGACTACAGCGCTTAATGGTTGAGTGTATCGCTAAAGTTGAGTCTGCTCTAGACCATATATGTTAATACTTCAATACTATAACTAAACCCTTGACGACTGCATGCCCTTCCCCTAGTATTTGACAATCTGAAAACTTTACCGAGAATTTTACCAACATTTGTTTGGATTTTATTTTCAGTATAATGATCAGTAAGATAATTAAATAATATTAAGTTTTTACTAGCAAACTTTCCCCTCTCTCCCCTTTTCTTTCGTTTCCAAGCCACCACTGCGGAATTTTTTTTTTTTCTCTTGGCTAGACACGTATATATGCTGTTATAACTTTTATTTTTAGCACCTTGTCTTATACTACCTGTTCATGTACTAGCTACGCAATTAGGGTTGAGGAAGGTTGAATTTAGAGAAAGTGTACCTTGCATTTGCATGATAACTATTTTGTAAACAACCCTTTGTACACCCGACTGGGATTCGAACCCCGATCTCCCTGTCATCGGTAATCTAGTCTAACACGAGAGTGATGCCTTAGACCATGCGTCCACCGAAATAGGTCCTGTTATAGTTAAAATGCAACATTAATAACATTATTTATAGTGAACATCAAGTTTTTAAGTCCCTGAGGGATCATACTGCATTAGTTTCTTCGGTACCACGTATTCCCGAGGAATCAGTGTAAAAGGAGCCAATACGAGTAATAAAATAACCAGTTCAACCACATCACGACAAGTTTGTGGTGAACCAACGAGGAATATCACAGTTAAAGGCTCCCGTTGGGGCATCGTGGAAAATATTGAAGTTTTGGCCCGTCCAACAATAACAAACTTCACCTATTGGCCTGAATAAAAAATAAAGTTTATCAAGGGGGCCGCCTTGGTAAGCGAGAAATTGCCGCGCACATGTTCAACTCTAACGCAACATTTAATTATTATACGATACGTTATTTCAAAATATGGTTCATGCCAAAATAAAAGTCAAAAGATTCCAACAGGGCTCTTTTTACCAACAATCCTATATTTTAAGTTTTATTAAGATAAACCAAATTGTGAAAATGTGATATTAGTTTGATTTTAACTATTTTTTTTAGCACCGCGTCTTATTATCCGTTTGGTTTATACGCTTATGTACTAATTACTCTAACGGTTTTAGGGATAAGGAAGTTTATGTTTAGAGCAAGTGTACCCCCATGTGCTTGGAAGGAGAGTGGAAAACAATTTTTCTTAAAACCTCAATACATCCGACCGAGATTTTAACCCCGATCTTCCCGTGTTAAGCAGGACAGTCTAACACGAGAGTGACTCCTTATCTTACAATTCGGCCACTGAAACGAGTCACGTGCTTATGATTGTGAAATTGTGATGCGGCCCGCGAAGGTCAACATGGCGAGGTGTGCTATCTGAGCCCAGGTAATATAACTCATCTGCGTCTTTGTTTTGTTTAATCTGTTTTTATTCTGTCAACACTGCTCAGAGGCGGGTTCTTTACACAGCAACACAAACAATGCTCTGATTATCAGGTCGTCCTCCTTAGCTATCCATCCTCCTGACTGATTGTGAGTGATGCACACAGGTCTAGAGGGGCTTGGATCAAACCTGGGTAGAGCCCAACATGATTTACTGTCTGCATGTGTTAGCCTATCAGACAGTTATTCTAATTCCTAATACTGTGCTTGGCTCAACAGTAACCCCTTCATGCGACATAAATTAACCGGTATAAGGACACTATGCTAAGAGGTTGAATTTTAAGGAAATGCACCAGCATCTAGCCGGATATGCTGAAGAACCATTAACCTAAAATCAGTTCATGCCACACTATTTGATCAAGATTGTTATATTGCTGCAAATTTATAGAATCTCTCATCTCAACTGAGTATCATGCCCCTCTCTTGTCTATAAATCACTTCAGGTGTAAGCGTGACTTTGTACCTCAGTGACCTTTCCTAATACGAAATGAAAGAAGGCCCTAAGTACTGTATAATGTACAGTAAATATTCTGCACTAGCTGACAATAGTGGGACTCTATTTAAGGGGAATCGTGGATAGGATTTTTATTAAAAACTTTTTATCCCAACAAAACTGATTCTAATTGTGTTTTGATTTTAAAAAGTATTTATTTTTATTTTTTTTAAATTTCCTTTAAAATATGTTTTAACTAATGAAACTAGATGTATAACATTTTCCAAGCCTATTAACTGCAAGTGTTTGATATTTTTATATTTGTATTAATAACTTGTTATAGATGAACATGTAAATATTTTAATACGATTGACAGAATACTTTCTAAACTATTAAATATTTACTACTATACATACAAATTACATGTTTAAGTAGCAGTTTGTTTCTATTTATTTACTTTTTATATTACTGTGCTAAGGTTTTAAAAGTATTTTAAATTAATGGTGGTTTAATTATGACTTTTGAACTATCAGGTATTTGATTTTATCCTTTAGGAGGTCGGGTTTTTTAAATAGCTTGCAGTACTCTAACACTACCGCCAAATAAGAGTGAATGTTTCACTTAAGTCACAGGTCATGGAAATATAAGGAAGCTCGGCTTATTCTCGCCAAGTTCGTCTAATTTGCTTTCTGGTGAGGTTGTCAGTCGCCATTTGAATCCTAGCCGTACTTACTGGGTGTTTTTTCCTAAAGGGCTTCTTTACGCTTTCTCCACTCAAATGAGGGCACATTTAATCTATAATTACCATCCCCAAACCATTAAAGTGTGAAAAGATCGGCCAGGTAGTACGACGCGATGCAAAAATTATGTATATATATAAAATAACTACGTGTTTAGCTTTCTAATGCCTATCCGAAATTTGAGTACAGTTCCTCTAATCTGCTTTAATGTACTGTACATATAAACATACAGTAAAATAAGAAGAGGGGCTTAAATTTAGTTAAAAAATGTATATAATTTTGGACGTTTGCTTAGTGTAAAATTGGGTCTGTTGTTCATTAGCTATCTTTATATTATTATGTATTTGCACTGTCTAACAACATCGCTGGGCTATCCATATTTAACCACGCCTGTGGGCTAGGAATGAGGAAGAGGCATTTAGAGGGAATATGTACGAATTAGTGTAGAGGGAGAGGGGGAAACCATTTAGTAAAATCACCCACAAAACACCCAGCTGGGATTCGAGCCCAAGCCTTCCCGGTACCATGAAACTAGACCACGTGAGCTTGACATTTATTCCACGTGCTCACCGATATGGTTAACAAGTATGTTATTCTAAAGATAATTTTATTAATCAGTTTTCACTATTAATTGTATATTTATCTGTCACAGAAACTTGTAATTAATTAACTGCTTACTAGTCGCTATATTTTCATTTAGTAATTCATTTTGTGGGTCAAGTAGAATACAGCTTATTAATATAAACATTATTATGAATCTTTATGTTAATAGCGATCAGAACAATAAGTGAAAAACACGTCAAGTATATATTGTATAAGTGGTATTTAAACCCTTTCCTGCCATTTTGCTTGTTTAGTTTTAACAAAAACTGTGGCTTTGATCTGTAGTATTAAGGGTGCTATCCTTGTCTGAACGATTCATTTCTTTCACCACCCCACTTTCGGACCAGCATTTACTGCCTCACAGAAGATAATAATTTTTTGCTTAGCTAGTGTGTTAAAAAAACACTCAAGTACAATACTTTTTATTTTATCGCACTGCAGATTCTGAGCTAACGAGTAACATGGGTCCCAACCCAAGGAAGACTTACTCCCAAGTGAGTTCTTGAGAGCCAAAGCAGATATATTTCAGTATCTTATGAGGGAAAGCGTTTTTTAGAGGGGTCCATTTTATCATATTTAGCATACTCATTTGGTTATCATTTTGATCCATGACCAATTTATAACGTGCACGATTCTCCTTAGTTAAAATAATACAGCTATAATTTTTTTTTCACCGTGTCTCACTAGCTGTTCAGGTTATATGCATATGTACTAATTACACTAATGAATTAGGTACGAGAGTAGTTTAATTTAGAGAAAGTTTACCCGCATTTACGTGGAGGACGAGAGGAAAACCATTTTGTAAAACCACCCTCAATACACCTGACTGGGATTTTAACGCCGATCTTCCTGTCATATATATAACTTTTAATATATATCTATAAATACCGATTATACCAGATTACATACTAGCTTAACCTAGGAAAATACGACTATTATCACACATTCAATCCTAGAGAGTAGGTAATAATTGGATAACAACAACGAATAAGTAGTAAATATCCTCATCAGATCCCCTTGGAATCGAACCAGGATCTCCTGGACTGCTTTCGACTGCTCTAACCACTCATTCACTGTGACATGTGCAGGAGTGATTATAACTTACAGGGTGCACTGAAGTGTTTATTCCTGTATCCAGGTGCTATTGGATTTCCTGCGCTTTCCTGTTATTTTAGATGAATTATTGTAATTTCTGGGTATCCTGAACAGATAGCAAGACTGTAGTAGTCCCTCCTTCTCTCTCTCCCCTACCCCTGTTATTTGACTCCACACCTCTCTCTCCCCTACCCCTGTTATTTGACTCCACACTTGCTCGGTTTCAACGTTTCCGGCACAAGCAAAATGCGAATTAAGTTCAACCACACGATACCGTTCTTTTTTTCTCACCTTCTGCCGATCTCTTCGCTTCTGAAATTCGATACCAGTCTATTATTTACTCTCCTAAGCTATCGGCATAAGGATTCGGTGGTCACATGGACTAAGGTGTCACGCTTGCAACATGCAATATTTCCGATAACGGGGAGACTGTGGCTCAAATCCCGACAGGGTGTATTGAGGGTGATTTTTCCTCAAATTGCTATCCATTTTCCCTCTACCAAAATGAGGTTATTTTTTCTATAAAATTCTACCTTCCTCATCTCTTTAGAGCATAGATAGACCTACTATCAGTGTTTTACTACCTGTTCAGATTATATGCATATTTAATAATTACATTAATGAGTTAGGGATGGGGCAAGTTGAATTCAGAGGAATTATACCCGCATTTTCTTGGAGGAAGAGTGAAAAACTATTTAAAAACCAGTACACTCGAGCGGGACTCGGACACTGATCTTCCTGTCATTGGCAGTCTAGTCTAACACGAGAGTGACGCCTTAGATCATACGGCCACCGAAGCAGGAATTAGTGTAGTTACTTTATGCGTACAACCCAAACGGGTAGTATGACGCGATGGAAAGAATTTACCTAAGGTTGGTTTCCCATGTCCAATACAGCAATAATTGTGTCGTTCCTAGCTGGGTGTCAAAAATGTGGTTTCTTGGTAACACGAATACTCGAATGGAAACCGAGTGTCTGATTTCCATTTTCTGGGTAGTAATCAGGTTTAAAAAAACACATGGACCTCGTACCCGGCTACAAGATAATTTGAGAAGACACGATCCTTTCTCAATTGGTTTACTCAAGTATAGTAGGATAAACGTAGATAGAAAGTCAAGCAACTTATTCCGTAGCTATTTCTTTTGAGAAGCGGTGTCAATTTCAGTTTGATAGATGTAATGTAAATATTATGACCTTTTATCAATGTTAGCTACTAATTTATAATTTGTATATGCTATAAAAAAAACATATATCAATCTGACTAAAGCTATTGTCATTCCTGTTTCAAACTGTCGGCCACTCTTTTGTCTGATCACTCCATCAAAGCCTGTGTTTACAGAAGATATGTCCTTTGCTTGGAGGATCCGACATTAGTACGTCTGGGCGAAGTTTTCTTACATAATTCATTACCGAATTAAGTACAAATCAACAAATAATTTGTGAACGACCAACCAGGGCCGGCGACAGGGCGTTGGCTAGGGGGACAGTTGTACCGGGCACCGAGCTAAAGGGGGCCCCATCCTTAAGGACATTTTAGTGATGCAACTAAAGACTTTTCGAAATAGATAGGAGGACTATTATTATAGCATGCTATATATAAAATGTACCATTCATCAAATCAACGTTTAGTAAGTTAGTCAACTTCGAGTTGTATCAGCTATCACATATAATACAACTGTAATATTAAACTGGTTTCACCTCTGTTCTACCATTTTTTTAAACTGTTCCCCTGTACGTGTCTCAAACAGTTGTAGAGGTCCCCAAAATCGCCAGAGTGTAATGGACTCCAACATTTATGTAACTGGCCATGCAACTGACTATCATGGCGACTATTGGAAAAACAAGTACCTATCATATAACCTCGTGCGTAATTTGGCAGAAGTGCAGGTACTAGTTTCCAAAAATGTTTGAGAAAAGCGAATGTACAAAAGATGCATAAAGTTATATTAGCATATGGAATAATAGTTTACCGGTTTTCCAAACAAAATTGAAATTAAATATATCAATTTTGCAAAATGAGTTTTTGGAAGACGTTTTAGTTTTACTGTAACTTCTTTATATATAGGCCCAGTATTTTTAATTAAAATAATATACTGGTTTGTTTTAAAATTAACACATAACTTTTAATGTACATATACACAAAAATTACATTAGCAAATGGAACAATGGTTTACCGGTTTTTCGAACAAAATTTACATGAAATATATCAATTTTGAAAAATGGTAAATTTACCATGGAACCTGGAGATTAAAACGGAAGATAACGTAGAGGAAGATAAAAAAGGACCCAGCATCTTAAAGAGTAAAGTGGATAAAGCCATAAAGGAAATGCGAAGAAGAAAACCTGCTGGATTTGACGCCATACCATCTGACCTTCTGAAGGAAATGGGAAACAACTGATTAATGGCTCTGACAAAACTTGTAAAAAGGATCTACGAAACAGAAGAATAGCCCATGGACCTTCTAGACGCAGCCACGATGGCTCTAAAGAAGAAGAAATAAGCCAAAAAATGCAGTGACCACAGGACCATCAGCCTCATCTCTCATGTAGAGAAGATTGTGGCAAGAATACTCAACAGGCGACTGGAACAGGTGATATAAATTGTGGTGGAAGAAGACCCATTTGAATTCAGAAAAAAAGGGACCAGATGATGGGATGCTGAGAATAATTTCAGAGCGAGTGCTGGAAGTCAAGGAAAAGGTCTACATTGATTGTATTTACTGGCAAAAGGCGTTCGATAGAGTGAAGTGGAAGAAACTGATGGAAATACTCAAGAAGATCGGCATCAACTGGAGGGGCAGAAGGCTGCTTGTAAACCTGTACCTGGAACATTGAGAAAGGAGAGACTGAATGATGGAGAGAACAACAGAGTAGCGGTAGGAAGATGAGTGAGGCAGAGATGCTGTTTGTCATCCAGTCTGTTCAACTTGTATGGAGAGTGGCTGGTCAGAGAAACCCGGGAGGAATCGTAGCAATTTCAGGATGAGAGGACGCGTCATCAACACAATACAATATGCAGATAATATAGCATTGTTGGTCAAAATAAAGAAGAGTTGCAGGAAATGATGGACTGGCTAATGGAGTTAGGGAAAAGATATGGCATGGAGATCAACATTGAGAAGTCAAAAGTGATGGTGATTTTAAAAAAATGAAGTGTTGCTGAAAATAAAAATTGGAAACAGGAGTTGGAAAACATAGACCAGTTCAAGTACCTGGGAAGTCTGCTGACAAAGGATGCCTACTACACCAAGGAAATTAGATCGAGGATCGCCATGGCCAAGGAAACTTTCAACAATAACAGGTTACTGCTGACCAACAAGTTGAATTTGGGACTGAGGAATATACTGATTAGATGCTACATTTAGAGCATTCCACTGTATGGAGAAGAAACTTGGACTCTTAGGAAGATGGAAAGGAAATACTTGGAGAGCTTTGAAATGTGGTGCTGTAGAAGACTTGAGAAGATCAGGTGGATATACAGGGCGACAAATGAAGAAGTCCTAAGAAGTATGATTGAGAGGAGAACCATTTTGGATGTGATTCCTAGGTACAAAGCAAGCTTGATCGGACACATCCTTAGGAGGAACTGTCTTCTGCGCGACGTCATAGAATGAAAGAATGAGGGAAAGCGGCGTTTAGGAAGAAGTAGGATTCAAATATTAGATGACTTGAAGGAAAGAATAAAATGTTGGGAGCTGAAGGAGGAGGCAGAGGACAGGACGCATTGGTGGTCTAGGTTCACTGACAGAGGGCATGGACCTATCGCAAGACAAAACACCTAGCACTAACAATAATAATAATGATAATAATAATAATACCCAAACCATCTTTTAAAAACAAAAATAGGGATCAATACAATGGTCGCGTGATTATAGGCCTACTCTTATTTTTCGTTGTAGCTAATTCACTTATTATTACGTGATAGCTGCCATAATTATTAACTGGATATAAGTTTATCTACTGAACTAGGTATGAAAACGTGCGTGTGTATGGAGTTCCCTTTAAGATCAGTCAGTTTTATCTTTATTTTAAAAGGAACTCATCATTCATTTTAACTCAATTGGTAGGTTTTTTTTTTACTTTTTCTGAGCTAAGGTGCATGGGTTCAATTTCCCACATCAATAAAAATTTTATCATTAGGGAAATATGGCCTTCCATATTTTACTATACTAATACATTAACTCTGAGGGGCATAATGGTGTGTCTGTTTTAGAGCTAGGCTAAGTTAATTTTTAAGTTAGTATTGATATCATTATTTGAATCAAAAAGTGTAAGATACAATATATAAGTGAACTCCAAATTTCTCGTACTCCATCTACTTCTAGGCCTACATCATCTAATCAATAACATCGAGTCTTTCATCCGATGGCATTTGAAACGGATTTTCCTTAAGAGCCGATGACCGACTAACCGTAAAATTAAATAAAATATTACGCTCGAACTAGAAAACTTATCGAAGAGCTGTTTTCTGAATTCTTCCCTTGACAATAGCGATTCAGATAAGTTAAATAGTTTTAGATGTTAAAAATGTTGTTTTCAGGGGCGCATCCATGATTTTGAGCTGGGGTGGCTGGGTGGGGGATACTTTTTACATAATAGTTTTCATAATTGCACCATTGTCTATTTCAATTACTGTAATATTTGTAAATTTGATTCGAAGTAGGGGGATGATAAAGGTAGAGAATCAGTAATGCCCCTAAGAAGTGGGGGCAGGAGGTTTCTCACCCGGGGAAAATTTTGATTTTAAAGGATGCAAATGGTAATATTTAAGCTAATTTGTACAAAAATTGGATCCTCGGCCTACCCTCTGTCACTGTGTACGCCATTGGTTAACAGGTCTGTGTTTACAGATTCTTATTCACACCCAGGATTTGCAGTTGGTCGGGGTGGGGGCATATAATAATATCAACTGCCCCTTACCCTCTTCCTGATACAATAGTGTTTACATAATTGCTCTAAAATATTAATTTAAATTACTCTACCCACTTCAAAACTTTATATACAAAGAGTAAAGACTTTAACCATTTCTAGAAAATGTTCATTAAAGTGCATATTTACAGTGAAATTAAAAACCAACAGAAAAAAGTATTCCTTTGAAAAGCCCTAATTAATTCACCAAATTATATGTTTTATATTATATATAATTAAACAAAATATAATTGATTAATTGACAGTACATAGTGCTAATCATATTTTTGTATTTCTCTTAATTTTCTGGGGGCAGGGGGGCCTTCAATACCTGTCCCTGGTTGTTTTTAAATTTTGTTGTATTTATTAAAATAATTATGGTAAAACTGTTTCACTTGTCTTAATTTCTGTTTTTTTAATGAAGAATACAGAAAACTACACTACTATGTGACGTCGGTTTCGAGCTGTGTTATTTACCGAATTTAGGTGTTATATGTGGGGTGATACTTACTCTTTAGGGGTGGTTGATTATTCTCTGATACGCAACCTAAAATTATTATCTACTCGTAAAGCCTAAACTTTTTATTTATTTTATCTAAAACAACTTTGCAGTCATAAGTTCATGTTTTATAACTAAATGGAAATAACAATAATAAAATCAAAAGTTGACTTTTGTCCTCGATCTGAAACACCGTTTTTAGTCCCGTCATCGCCTCTGCTAGGTCACGCACTTCCGGTATTGTGGGTTACCAGTGGGAACAATCATATAACAAACAATGGACTTATATCTTCCGTTATGTTGAAGCA
>CABFWB010001276.1:113953-122163 GCA_902151455.1 Timema bartmani
TCAAACAACACAATAAAACTGGCTTAGCACGTTAGAGCTGCTCTGATTGGTATGCTCTGATTAGCTATATTTCCCAATACCACAAAACTACTAACGAAACTTACTAGAGGAGTTCAAATTTTACTTCTTAGGAAACCAAAGTTGAGAATGACCCAAATTATTGAACAAACCTCCCTGTAAATACTCAAATCTACAAACTAAGAGAATCCATGAAATGGGAGTTTACTCTCTATACATTCCAATTCAAATAATAGTACACTATTTTGAGCGCTATAAAGGTTCCTAAAACAATTTTAATGTATGTCTACATAAAGCCATATAGCCTGAATTGTCACTTTCATGGCTAATATAGATATACACCTATGAACTAATACAATAAATACAATACTATTGTGTATTATTATTATTATTATTATGTGTTGTCTTACGACATGTCCATTCCCTTTGTCAGTGAGCTTAGACCGTCAATGTCCTCTGTCTCCTCCTTCATCTACCAACATTTTCTTATTTCACTAAAGTCATCTAATTTCATACCAGTATAATAAATTAAAATTATTTTATATCCATGTTTACCGCAAAATAAGTTTGTGTTTTCTTAAAGTTCCTTCCCACGAGAATCCTACTATATATCCACTAATTCAACCATGGCGTGATCAAACATCAACATTGTTCGGATACAACCAATCAGGGCTCACGCTATGACAGGGTACTATTAACTCAATCATCTATTCTGGTCCTATTTCCCATTATGTCTCATGTTAGGATACATTCCATGTTACGTTTCTTGTCTGTAATTCGTGATAGTTCATGAGCTTTCGACCATGGTTCATCTTGTAGTGAGAAGGATGCGCAAACCTGAAGTGGCTATCAATCAAATTGTTGAGAAGAGGGAATGAAACTGTTCGGTACTTGCGGCTGGAATGGGGGTTGTTTTATATTGAGTATAGGGTTGGGGGTGAGTTAGAGAGAGTGAAAAGGCTCGGTTCTTGCAACTAACGTGGGGGTGGTTTTATTTTAAGTGTAGGGTTAGGGGTGAGTTGGAGGGAGTGAAATTGCTCGGTACTTGCGATTGGAATGGGGCTGGTTTTATTTTGAGTATAGGGTTGGGGGTGAGTTAGAGAGAGTGAAACTGCTCGGTTCTTGCAACGAACGTGGGGGTGGTTTTATTTTAAGTGTAGGGCTAGGGGTGAGTTGGAGGGAGTGAAATTGCCCGGTTATGTGACTAACACGAGGGTGGTTTTATTTTGAGTGTGGGGTTAGGGGTGAGCTAGAGAGAATTAAACTGCTCGGCACTTGTGACTGGCACGGGGGCGGTTTTATTTTGATTGTAGTGGTAAGGGAGATCAAGGGCTTCCAACTGGTGGCCCATGGGGCCATGATACTTTTTTTTTGCGGCCCATGAAGTTTCTTGGGAAAGTAATCTACTCTAGGAAAATTGATGTTTTTAGACGAGAAACGGAAAGTTTCGACTTGTCTGAGAAAAATTCATGAAAGCTCCAACTGACATTCGTGTTTAATTTATTCCTTACATCTGGTGTATTATATTGACGTATCCAAGATGGTATATTTTAGTCGTAAAATTCACTTAATATGTAACTAAATTAAATTACCACTTAGTTAATTCATAAACAAATACCTGTTCTCGTTTTTGTATAACTTGACAAACATTAATCGATCATGGTGCCTGCAGAGTCGTGGATTCAATTGTGGCCCTCGGGCACTTTTTGAAGACCCCTGCTATAAATAGAATCAAGTCATCCATAAACTTTTTAAAGCTTCTTTCTTAGCTATTTTTACCCCACTCAACTCCCACCCCCCATGTAAAAACCAAGTAGACATCTAGCCTGACTCCTCTCTCCTCCAAACTGTGTTATGTAACTTTTCACACCAAGAGTGAATGCCATTATTTCATAGGGAAGCTTTTGTGACACTAAAATAGGAACTCAGATTTAATAACTTTCAGAATTCATTTTCAATCCTGAATAAAAATTATTTCAAAATATGAATCATATTATTATTTTATTATTAAAATTGATATATAATATCTGTGTTACATAACACTGTTACATACCCACCCATCCCCCATGTAACACCATGCAGA
Source organism: Timema bartmani (assembly GCA_902151455.1). NCBI lineage: Eukaryota > Metazoa > Arthropoda > Insecta > Phasmatodea > Timematidae > Timema > Timema bartmani. The sequence continues at coordinate 116,055 of CABFWB010001276.1, forward strand.
CATTAGATCACCCAACCTCCTCTCTCTACAGAGCTAAGTGGTTTATGGATGACGCCAATGAGAATAAAATTAACCTGGTTGAGTAAATAGATTTACTGTGGATTAACACTTTCACTGAAAAAAAAACCCAGAAACGTGGTTGTATGAGAAGTTCTGAACAAACCACAGTATTTCAGCGAGACTTTCTCATTCCGGGTGCTAGTTAAAATATTTGATGCTTTGTCCACTCTGCACTGCTCCATTATGCTTTAAAAGACACTCGGTAAACAAACCTCAATTTTTTTTAACGAAAAACCCATAATAAAGGTTTTTTCAAAATGGTTTACTGCTCTCTCACCACGCAAATGTGGATACATTTACTATTGATTGTACCATTCCATCCTTACCCTTATTTAATATGTAAAACACTCCCCCTTATATACTCCATTAGAAACAAAAACATTAAAGCAATTATTGAAAATTTTAAAATTTTCTAAAATTAGTCCTCAATATAAACTACCCTTAAACAAACTTTCGCCCGATATACAAGTATAAATAATTATTTGTCATGTCTAACTCCCCAAATACCATATTTTGAACAAAATAGTTAAAGCCATTTTCAAAAAATTTCGAATTTTCAAAACATAGCCTACTTTTCAGCGAACTACCCTTAATTTTAAGGTTTTGAATCCAAAATTAAAATATTCCCCGAAGAATAATCATATAACTTCTAAATATGAAATTCGAATAAAATACATATAAACATTTCAGTTGTAGCCCCAGGGATGAATGAACAGACAGACAAACACACATGAGGACAGAAATAATATTGTAACACCCACTTTTTTTGGTTTGAGGCACATAAAACTTCAAGATTTATCACAATCTCGAGCTTGAAAGTTTTCACGATTAATATTGTCTACACACTACAAAACAAAACAGAAGTTTGAAGTTTGTGTTGGAGAGTATTGTGGATCAACATAAATTTCGTACAAATTCGTTACATCCATCAAGCAAATTCTGCTCTCTATTTTGGGTGAATTTGCAGACCAAACTTTATTATTGATAGATAATACATACAATCTACAACCAACAGGCACTGCCTAGCAGGAATAACTACAATCACTGCAGAACCGTTATAGTGAGGGGAGGAAACGCTCAGATCTCAAGCAGTGGAAGAGAGGAAGTACTAATGCCTTGCCAGAACAATATTACAACTGGAGGGGGAGCGCAATTTAAGATGCAATCCACGCAATGCACCCAAATGAGCAATCACAAATAAAATAATATTAATAATGTACTCATCGGTAACATTATCTCTGACCTAAAACTGTCATGTTTATAAAACATCAACAATCAAAGTGCTCTCCAGTCCACGTCAATGCGCACGAGGACTAAACGTCAAGATCCTGTAGTTGGGTCCTCCCACCCGAGTTCCCCGCATCATATCCCCAACGCGCAGCTTGAACGCGTTGGTTTGGATGGGACCCTTTATCCTCGACGCGGTCATGAAAGCGATACGAGTATCAGATAGCTGCGTCCCGCTTCTAGTCGGTATCCCACCGTGTGGACGTGCTCAGAACCAAACACTTGTCGCAGGTCAGGAACACACGAATTATTGAACACTATGGGTCGTTTCAATAATTGCGACGGAACATGGATAGGTTCTAATGAGATTTGGTCTCAACCGTGTTCAAGGCCGTAGTCAGGGTGGGGGGGGGGGGTTCAACCCCCCCCCCCNTTACCATAAAAAGCACTTCAGAGAGCTTCCAGAGGTGTTTATTATTTAGAATTTTTTCTAGCCTTTGGCAGTTATGGTGTTATGTTGTCATAAAAAAAATTTCAGATAGCTTCTAGAGGTGTTAAATATTTAGAATTGTTCCTATTTTTCGGCGGTTAGGGGGCTATGTTGCCATAAACACTTTAGAGAACTTCTAGAGCTGTTTAAAATCTAGAATTTGTCCTAGCCTTCGGCAGTTAATGGGTTATATTACCATAAAAACACTTTAGAGAGCTTCTAGAGCCGTTTGATAACTATAATTTGTCCTAGCCTCCGATAGTTAGGGGGTAATGTTGCCATAAAAAAACACTTCAGATAGCTTCTAGAACAGTTTTTATTTATAATTTTTTCTAGCCTCCATCAATTGGGGGATGGGCCCACCAAACCCCCCCTGAAATTATTGGCTGGCTACGGCCTTGACCGTGTTCGTGTGTATCGTCACTCCCTCCAGTCCCGACCGAGACGAGGATATTATACAAGTGTGAACCCAGCTTTAGACCTTGTGCCCATTGGTGTGGGCTACACACATAGTAACCTATTTTATAACCCTCACTTTTTATATTCGGATATTCTATGTTGTTGGTTTCCCTAATCACCCGGTCACAAGGATAATGAACGCAGGAGTGTTGAGTTTGTGTTTGTAGACGCAGGATTCAGGTTGGTAACGAGTCTTCCTTTTCATCAGCTCATCAATAGATGACGTGACTTCGCAGTGAATGTGTTTCTACGTGACTCAATCTCAGAAGCCCATTTTTATTAGTATTTTTCCACCCAAACTTGGAACACTCACAGGTGCCCACCAGGACACCTCACGGTTTTTTTAAATTTCTCCATGGCCCATCATTTTATCAGACAAGGATGTCCAAAGCTTCAAATATTCAACGATTTTGGGCATATCTGTCTCGAAAGAATTACAGAAATCGTTTGAACACAGCAGAATATGGAATTATATATACAGACAATTACATAACATTGATTTAAAATAGTTTGAAATTTAAGAAAAGGTTGTTCAAAGCTGTTCTATTCCCTTGAAAAATAAAATCATATGCGTTCAATCAAACTTGGTTTTTGAACTTTTTTAGTGCTCTTTGTCCGAGTTATTAGCATATAAGACATCAAGAAGCAAATAGCCAAAGCTATATATAATATAATAGCCAAATCTATAGATAATATATATAATATAATAGCTTTGGCTATTTGATTCTTAATGATATCTGATACCTTACAATTATAATAACTGTACAAGTGGCCGAGTCGAAGGTGGCTGCGTTATCCGATAGCTCGTGATATTAATAGATCACACAGATGTAGCCGACGATTTCCACACGCCCATCAAAGACTCTGCCTTAAAATATGAGTGAAGATTGACCCTGGGCATAGGATGATTCCTGGATAGCTCAGTGGTTAGATCATTGGCGTACTTAGCTAATGTTCCCGGGTTCGATTCCCGTTATCAGATGTCGTTTTTCAATTTAAAGAATATATAAGTCATCCTTAAATCTAGTTTGTTACTTTTGCTCATATTTACTAAGACAAAGATGTCTAACATTAAAAAAATAATAATGGTACAATACAATCTTACAAACTTTATGTATGTACTAAACCCTATTAATAGATTGGAACAAAATTTAAAAAAAATAGTTTTTCACCAAACTACCCTACCTAGCTTCTCATTAGAAAAACAAACATATAATATTGTTAGTCAAAATAAACGGTTTTTATATTAAACTTTAAACAAAATTGTTCAAACCATATTTTGTAAAAACATTCGAATTTTCAAAAATCACTCATTTGAAAACTTTATCTTTAAATTATGTATATTCATAAAAATAAAAAATTGCCTTTATTTATCATGGAAAAGAATATACTAGATACCTATTTTGAAATGTATCTTTTAGAATATTTTTCAAAAATTTCAAATTTTCTAAAGATTATCAAAACCACAATAAAAATCACCGAGCTCGATGATGGGTCAAATTAATGGCAATGAAACAAATATGTTACTACAAAGCTTTCTATTAAACAAATTAGTGATGTAGGCCTTATCTTGATTTTTGTAACGACTTTAAAGAAGATTTTTAAAAAGTTCCGTTTGATTTTTTTTCTCAACAACGTGTTAGTAATAATCTGAGCTATAAGCATTTTAATTACACTAATGGAGTTTATTTATTTAGCACCGCGTTTTACTACCCTTTCCGGTTATACGCTTAAGTACTAATTACGATAATGGACTAGAAATTGAGAAGGTTAAATTTATAGGATGTGAACTCTCATTTGCGTGTAGGAAGAGTGGAAAAACATTTAGGGAAAACCACCCCAGTTCACCTGACCGAGATTCGAACCTCAATCTTCCAGTCTTCGGAAGTCGAGCTCAACACGACTAGCACGTTAGCTAACTACGCCACCAAGGCGGGTCTAATTGACTTGATAAGAGGAATGAATAGCTTAGAAAAAATGTACCCGCCTTTGCCTTTGAAGAACAACATAAACCTTTTGTACTCATGGATGCACTTTTTTTTTCCGGATATAATTTATTGTAGTGTTTCCTAAACTGTTGACAGTCGCGTACTCCTCTCGATCAGATGGCCTAACCAACATACCACTTCTGATTTTCGTGTATTTAAAAAAAAATTAACAAATACCTGTTAAATTATAAACAGTCATAGTAGCACATTATAGTAAATTCTTAGTGGTAAGCTAAACAAAACCGCGCGCAAAAGAGAGAGAGAGAAATAAAGGCTTATAAAAGTTAGTTTTCTTATCAGACTTACTATTATCGACATACTTTTTATTATGAATAAATATTAGTGGTACGTCATATACCCTCAGAAACCATTCATGTACCCCTGAAGGTACGCGTATCCCAGTATAGTAAACATTGATCTTGACATCTTGAATTCACTAAAAAAAACTCCTTGAGGTCAGCCTGCAATCGAGTCATACCAACCGAGTGGTAGCCGTATGTTGGCGAAGATAGTGCCATCTTCAGCTGATAAAAGTTTTCATGTGGTCAGCACAACTAGCCCTCTGACCATTAATCTCAGTTTTTTAGACTCAAGCCGCTACTTTTTTCATTCAAAAAATCTTCTCATTTGTCCTCACGAGGATGAGTGTTCCAGACCCACTGATTCACAAAAAAATCTGGAAGTGCCGGGGATAGAACCCGGAAACTCTGACCACTAAACCACAGAGGTGGTCCTTGAATTCACTAGGAAATCAGAAATAAAACTGGGAATGTCATCACAGAGAAACAGACTAAGGAGTATGAAGTGTTGTGCCTCAAACCATTAATACCCTCATCGGGATCGCAGGCAGTGGTTCTACACCTTTTTTTTTATTCACGGCACACTTATTATTTGCCTGAGTCTACGCGGCACACTGAAAGTGCAAGTTGGCTAACACTGCTGGAGACTCGGACATACGCATGCGCAGAGATAGGTCTACTTTTCTCAGTTGAACAGGAAATGCACGTGTTTGTCACCTACAAGGGCGTATAAAGCTAGTTTTTCTAGGGGGTGGGGTGTCCGTTAGAAAAATGTTACCATACCTTTAGCTGATAAAAGATTTTATACATAATATGGACCGGAGATCCATCAAATTCCTGAGGGGTCCGGATCCCCCCGACCTTTTCCCTTCCAAGCCCTTGGTCTTCTACTCGACCACGATTTGAGCTTTTGAGTAAGGAACGACAAGCTTATCATCAATTACTCAACTCTTTCGATCATTTATTTTTATTTTTTTTATAAATTAATATTGAATGAAATTACTTTTTAATTTCATCTTAACCAACAATCAGATAGCGTCGAGAATTTCGTGGCACATCCTTTTAGAACCACTGCTCTAAGGTGTTAGACTGGCTTACTGGAGTTGGAGAGACAGGAGTACTGAAGGGGTAGTTTACTAAATAGGTTCCTTTATCCACCTCCATGAAAATGTGGGTACATTTTACCTACTCGTCCCTAATCAATTATCATAATAATAATGTATGCGTTTTATCCAAACGGGTACCAAGACGTGGTGGAAAAGATAGATTAATATATTATTTTAAAGAACTGCTACGTGTCTGTAAAGTTAGAAAGGTCACAACTGTAAGGGGGCGGCCAGACTGAGCGAGCGACTAAAATATAAAATAGAACACATTGGTTGTAATGAGAGGTGGCCAGACTGGAGCGAGCGCGCTCAACCCGGTACAGTCTAGTTTACAGGCGCTAGGCAATATTGTTGTATGTTGGTTCATTGAGTGCTAGGAAAACTTCTCATTTTTACATTTTTATTACTATCGATAGGTTTAGCATACTTGCTACTAACGGCCTAATTTAATTGGTAAGATCATAAACCATACCTATATGT
>CABFWB010001276.1:122242-140356 GCA_902151455.1 Timema bartmani
TAGCGTGGAGAGAGGATGAGAAAACCACAACAATAAATCACTTGTTAAAACCCCCCTCAGTTCACTCAGCCAAGATCCGGAGCCTCCTCGTCAACAACTAACGAGAGCTATTTGCTAATCACGCGCTCGCCAGTCTGGCCACCCAGTCGCTTGCGCGCTCGCTCGCACGCTTGTCAGTCTGGCTGAACCCTTATATGTGACAGAATGTACTACTTGACTAATTGAGAAAGTTGCATCATAGTTTCCGGGTCTTGTTTAGAGATGAATCTCCCCCTTCCCATCCCCCCCTGAACAGTGGTTCAGGGCCCGAGGAAAGGAAAAGGTCGACCGGAAAGGGTTTACGAGACGACGCTTGTTGAGGTGTGTAATAAAGCAGTTTGTTTGGCGTGTTACGTTAAACAGTTGTAGCGGAAGATGGAGGGGCTACGTATTGGCGGTACAGTCTTTTCACATAGTTTGATATAAATAAAGGACATCATCATCACTTTTGTTATGTGTTTGATCTCGTTTCAGGGAGAAGGGGGAATGTTCTATTTGTTGTGGCTGTAGAAGTACCTGGAGGAGGGCAAGGAATTTAATAAATTCCTCTTAAGGTTATTCGACAGTTAAAATAACTGAGAATGTTTAAGTCTTTATCCTTTTGGCAGGGAATTTAACATGTGTGGGAGTAAGTAGGAGCTATCTTGCAAAATATAGCAAGTGGCAATTTCTCAACTCATTCCAGCAGCACCGACCAGATAAGTAGACTGGCGTCCGCTTTTTTCTAGGTGTGTCATTAGTTAATATTATTATATCTGACTCTTTGCCTCAGCCGGGCCTCTGCTGGTCAATGTTGTCTCTACGGTACAGTAAAATAAAAGTCATGAAATAATTGAGGGCGTTGGGGTAAAAACATGATAACCCTCATAGACTTAACTAGGATATTTTCACTATTTAAACATCCATAAAACCCGTATATCTAGCTGAAATAAATAAATAAAATATTCCTTACTAATAACTATCATTAAAATATCGACAGATTGTAAAACCACTTGTAGTTCAAGAGGTAAGCTACCTGAAATCTGTGCTAACACATTTTTTCTTCTTCATAAAATGAGGGTTATCATGTTATGGCCCCGATACCCTCAATTTCGAATATATATTTTCAATTATCAATTCGGACACATTAATAAAACTAACGAGTAGAGCTAGGTTGTACAAAACACAAATTAATTTTAAATAACGGCATTGTGTATTGCAAAATGAGATAAAATCACATTATCAGAGTATAAAAATAACAGTATTTATATATGATTCAAATGGTGTAATTTCACCCATTTTAAACTTCTTATACATTACAAATTATTTTTCTTTAACGTATTATAAATATTTCATTGTGTAACTTATACTCATATGAATGTCTAGCTATACTAAATTTATGCACCATACATTAATTACTCTACCTTAACAATGGTACGAAAAAAGCATAAAATAGCAATGTTGACTTCTAATAACTCATTAAATGTAATGATGTTAAATCATTGAATCACTATTTACAGCTTATAACAGTCACACACTTATTAAAACTGTGCAATCAAATTTACTGTCGAATGACCTTAACGATAGTAGGGTTTGTAGGGGTTTTAAAATTTATGATTCCAATAAGCTACTGGCCTAGGCAGTTTAGAAAATTAGTACAGCCTTTTCCCAGTTATTATGATTCATAAGAACAAAGTCATCATTTATTGTGCCCACTAATTTTCGCTCAGACAAGATACATATTGATTTGTTTAGCTAGTGCTATGCAATATTACGACAATCGTGGTTTTGTTCCTTCTTATTATATTATCCTTCTCATCCCTAGAATATTAGTGTAATTAAATGCGTATAAACCGTCTGGGTGGGTTAGTTAGCTAACGCGCTAGTTTCGTGTTGAGCTCGACTGCCAAGGACGGGGAGATCGAGTTTCGAATCTCGGTCGGGTGAACTAGAGGTTTTTTTCCCTAAATGATTTTACACTCTCCTTTCACGCAAATGCGGGCTCACTTCCTCTAAATTCAACCTTCTCAATTCCTAACTCACTGGCGTAATTAGTACTTAAGCGTATAACACAAACGGATAGTAAGACGCGGTGCTAAATAAAGACATTTAAAAAAAATACTTATTTTCCGGAATGGTAGTGAGAAATTGTGTAGTTGATATTACTAATAATATTAATACAATAAGGAAGGATTATGTGAACATTAATTTTCGTTTGAATGATTTTTTTAGCACCGCACCTTACTACCCGTTTGGGCTGTTTAAGTACTAATTACGCTAAGGGTTTCTAGGGATTAGCGAGAGTATATTTATGGGAAGTGTACCTGCATTAGCGTGGAGAGGGAGTGGAAAACCATGTTGGATAAACCATCCTCAGTACACCCAACCGAGATTCGAACCTCAATCTCCCCGTCATCGTCAGTCTAGTCTATTGTGAGAGTAGAGTGTTGTTAGACCATGCAGCCACCGAGGTGGGTTTGAATGAAATTGAATATATGTATTTTTAATAAGGCAATTTAAAATATAAATAGTTTATAGTTTCTATTGTTACAATCAGGACTCACGAATTAAGGCATGGCAGCGTTGATAGGTGAGGCCAATTGTTTTATTATAATTTTTAAAAAGATAAATACGTCAAATAGCAAACATTTTATACTTTGAGCTCTCGTGGTCTCCAAATTATAGTTTTTTAAAACCAAATTGTCCTGATAAATATATATATATTTTTCAAATTTGATTGAGAGCTCACACATCGTAATCTTATTAGTTTTGAAAAATATCAAACATTTTATATAAGTTTACACAAAGCTTTACTAACAAAATAAAATTTGCGGTATATTATAAAACCTGAAAAAAAAGAAAAGTATTAACACAGAGATTTTACTACTTTATCTTTATTTATTTTGATCTATAAAATACTCTTTCTACGATGATCCGACTATACCTTACCTAGCCTTGAGGAAGGAAACATAAATTGCGATTTTATCTTGTTAAAAATATTTTGCGATTTCTATAGTTGTATACATTTAAAATGATATATCTTGTAGGTAAGACCAGAAGAAACACGATGCCCCCTTAATCTGATGTAATCTGATCGTGTACTGTGTTGATTAGTGGGAGTATCGTTCCTGCCAGCTAGTGAGGTTCTTACTCGGATCTAGAACTCATGCAAACAACGCAACTATGACATTTTGTATGTTACATCATACAGTCCATCATACAGTCCACTTTTCATATGAAGAGCTTATTTGACAGTTATAAAATTTACTAGATCTACGGTTACGTATTTATACATCAAGTCTTGTGATTTGCGGCTGTTATACTTTTGATGATATCATCAACTAGCAGGAGTACCCGGGGCAACGATCTTTTTTCTTCTTTTTTTTCTTCAAACAGACAGAAAAAAACTCTTCATTTTATTTGTTCCAACCCAGCTTTTAATAGATTTAAAAAATTTAGTACAAAATTTAAGCTTTAAGGTGCACCTCTGTTTGCGGTAGATATCGTGCAACGCTCATAACAAACAGATGGACAGATAAACTCTTAATTTTATTATTATAGATACCTAGGAAATAACACTGGTTAAATAGTAACATGTTATCAATGTTGAGCGCATAGAAAGTATATTGTGTTTTTGTATTTTTTTAAAAATCTTTCAGATGAAAATTGGATTGTAACATTTATTCAATAGTGCACCCAGCAGAGAGGTGCGAGGGGGGGATGGAGGGAATGGGCGTTAGGGGGTGGGTTGTTTGGGGAGGGGCAAGGAAGGCATATACTTCCACCTCCCCCGCATGATCGCAAATATTTTTATAAAAGTTTAAAACAGTACAACTATAAGAGAAACCCGCTTCGGTGGAAGAATGGTCTAAGGCGTCATTCTCGCAATAGACTGGACTGTCGATGACGGGGGGATCGGGTTAGAAACCAGGTCAGGTATACTTAAAGGGTTTTTTCCTAAATGGTTTTCCACTCTACCTTCCCGCAAATGCGGGTTCACATCTAAATTCAACCTACCTAATTTATACCACATCGACGTAATTAGTACATAGTTATGCTTGCAGTCCAAACAGGTAATAAGACGTGGTGCTAAAAAAAAATTCAAAAAAATAGAGCATTGAAGACGTTTCTACTGTTAAGGTTTACAACTTGTTATTTAAAATATATACGAATTTACACATAAAAATCCCCTAAAATTCCTATTTGTAGAAAAATTATATACATATTAACCGCCTCTACCACCCCCTTCCCCTCAAAAAGAAAAATTCTGTGTCCGGCATTGCATGTAATTTCAAACGTGGGATTATTATATCAGCACACCACTTACACACTGATTCAACCTAGAAGTGCTTACCTAATACTGATTACTGACCTTAAAACTGAAACTACAAACAGCGACTTGAACTGTTTCAGAAATCAAACAGTGACAAGCATGATCGAGTGGATCGGGAAGACTTGAGGATCCTTTTAAACTATAAGAGTGTTCTGCTGCGGAACTTAACAATTAAATTATTATACTACTATAAAGCCACATGGCTGACTCACTCACTCACTGACATTAATGTTTACCCACTTCCAGATGAGCTAGAAACTTGAAATTTGGCAAACTTATAGCTTCTAGCCTGTAACCGACGGGGAAATTCCAAAAAGTTAATTTTTAACCCCCGAAAAAAATTCAAAATGGTGGAGAAACTTTAAAGTCGGTGCGGTATATACAATGCAATACCGGTAACGTTCAAAACAACGTTGGCATTACATTAGTTTACATCCACTTGCAAAGAAAACTCACTGGGGAAAAGCGAGTTTCAATATATAGGCTTAATTACTGTGCGCATATGCTTTGCAACGCCTTCAGGTTACCCATGTGGTTTCAGACAAATAATTGGCGTCCACATTGTAANCTTCAAGAGTGTCTTGATGCTAAACAAAGGCATATTATTTACCATCTCCTGTCAGGTGACTTCACCACGAGCCATTGAGGCTAAGACAATTCCATTGACCCCTAGAAAAACTTATATTAGGTTATCAATTCAGACAGGATAGTCCTTACTTAATTTATTAAATGTTCAAAATATTTCAAAAGCCGTAGTTGTAGACCTGGGTTATTATTGTCAATACTATATTTGTATCGAGTCCAGCCGAGTCTTAGGAAGATAACTCCACAGGCGCCAGGATAGAATCAAATATACAATTCAAGCAGGATACGAGTGGTTTGGATTATAATATCACTCACTCAATATGATTTTAATTTGTGTTATTTTTCTAGCACCGCATTAAGTCCTACTATCCGTTCGGGTTATACGCGAGTATTCTAATTACGCTAATGTTCTAAGGATGATGAAGGTTGAGTTTAGAGGAAGTGTACCAGCATTTGTGTGAAGGTAGGATAAAAAAAACTGTTTAGAATAAAGCACATCCTCCGTACACCCAACTAGTAGTGTTCGAAACCGATCTCCCCACCACCGACCTACAGTTTATTGTGTATTGAGAAAATGACGCCTTATACTATGTGGCCATTAAAGCGGGTTGTGTTTTTCAACTATTAATAGTGATAATATGTTTATAGGAAAGCATACATATCAACAAAGCACTTTCATTGAGTTTCTCGGGTAGCAATATAATCAGGAGGTCTCACGTGCTAATAAATACCGTGTATGGTCCTGGAACATCTAGAACCAGATTTACCTCCCGTGCCTTATTTAATTGGAGATGTAAACAATTCGGCATTTTCACAACAATACATGTTCAATATTATTTATTTTCACATGTCTATTGTATAATTTGGAACATAAATTCCCAGCTATTCGTTCAGCGTAAACATTGGCTGTTGGCGATACCGGCGTTGAGGATGAACATGAAAGCGTTTGTGAAAATTTGATATGAAATAGGATAAGGTTTTGTTTTTTTTACCTTTTACTATTACCCTTTTGGCCTATAAGCATTTTAGCAATGCTAATGTGGAAAGATGAACAAGGTAGAATTTAGAGGAAATTTACCAGAATTTATGTGTTGGGAGAGTGGTAAACCATTTAGTCAAAACCTCCATAAGAATATCCGACTGGGTTCCAAGCCCCAAAACCATTTAGTCAAAACCTCCATAAGAATATCCGACTGGGTTTCAAGCCCCGACCTCTCTCTTACCAGCCACCCAGACTATATTAAACTGACATTTTTCCCCCGCATGTCTACCAATTTTGGTAGAAATAGATGCTAGCATTTCAAAAAGGTAACCTAAAATTAATGCTATACATTCCTAATACGTAAAATATTTTTTGAACTTTACACAATTATCATTAAAAATTTCCAAATAACTTCTGGAGATACTTAACGTTTGAACATATTTCCGGGGCAGACATTTACTACCATCACCAACTCTAAAAAATGTATTTATGTTTATTTTGGAGAAGATGGCAATACTAATTGCATTATGGCTTCTGTCTCCAGTATAGCATATTTCTCATAACCTCAGTGACTGTGCCATATAACATGTGAAGGGCGCTATAAACAGGAATAGTAATTATATATATTTTTAGAAATATGTCATTCTCATTTCATGATGACTTCTAAAGTACTTGACTAATTACAAAAACCTAATGAGTTCCCTCGCGTTCCACGGGAATTGAAGAACAATCGTCACTAAAAACTCAACACACCGAACGAATGTTTGTTTTAAAGATAATGGAGCCGCGGTAGGAAGGTGGTTACAAAAGTTATCTTTATATTTTATTATTATGTTTTTAATAACAATTTTTTTTTAAATTTTGCTCTTGAACATGTATATATACATGTCCCTTCTCGGGCCTTTTAAAACAATTTTTTATTTACCAGCGTATTCATAGCGCAAACTCCAGATTTACTGAATTTGACTTTTATCATAAAAGGAGAATCAAATTCAGAGAGTTGTTTAAGGAACTCCCTTAAAATTATTAACAAATCTTAACTATTTATTTATTAAATTATATAAAAATATGGGTTATATATATAGCTTCATTGTTTTTTAATTCAATCAATATACTTTTCTGTATTAACCTAGTGTATCAACTTATTACTAATTTTTAGCTAAAATTATTGCTTTGCTATGTAATTGTGGGCCAGCACTATGATGAATAAAATTGAAATATTATTATTATTACTTAAAGTGCAATGTTTGAGCCGACTGATTGCATCAACACATGACTTCTAAACTAATTTAATTTTAGAACAAACACAACACCTAGACCTCACTGTGGGATTTGGACGTATGCATGTATATAAAGTAGCTCTAGTAACTTTTGTAACTGCTAGAAATTTAGTTGGTGCCAGAGCAAATATGGCATTTTTTCTTTTAAAAAAATACCCTAGCTCCCTTGCAAATATGTTTGACATTTCGGCAGCAAATCTGGTCGTTGTTTTATTTATCTTGCGGCCAAACCCCACGACAAACTAATAGCATATGCTGTCTAATACTCAGCAATATAAAGAACACCTCGCATGCTTACTTCTATTCGGCAAGCTGAAAAAGTGCACACCTCACATGCTGACTTCTATTCGGCAAGCCGAAAAAGTGCACACCTCACATGCTGACTTCTATTCGGCAACCCGAAAAAGTGCACACCTTGTATGCTGGCTGCTATCTTGCAAGCTTAATAAAGTTCACACCTTAGCCAGAACTGTCTTTCGTTATTTACAACAGGAGTAAAAGGCTATTCACACTAAACACATAGTTTATATGTATAAATCCTATTTTAATTGACATTTAAATATCAAATAGTTTTAACACACAGACTACAAAGTTTGCTATCAATCAATTTATAATAACTCACATCGGTGGGAACGTGGACTAAAATGTCTGGATCATCCAGTTTGGTTTGCCGATGACGGAGAGGCTGTAGTTCTTATCTCGGCAGGGTGTACTAAAGGTTTATATTCCTAAAGGGTTTCTTACTATATCTACATGAAAATGAGGGTGTATTTCCTCTCATCTTACTATATCTACATGAAAATGAGGGTATATTTTCTCTCAACTCTAAATAGTCAATCCACACCACTAACGCCATTAAATTGCTTACAACCCGGATGGGTAGTAATATTAAAGTATAAATATCAACAAAATAGTTTTCATGAAATATGACAAGGTGTAGTGAAGTGTAAACCATAACAAATAAACACAAACTTTATGTTTGTTTACGGGCCCGAGCCGGTGGTCCTCCAGTTCTTGGTGCAGGTATCTTTGGGTGACATCTCGAAGAGGCGGAAAAGTGAACTTTCGGACGTAGAGGACCGTTTAGGAACTACGTCATACTACGAGGAGGGACAAGATATTGGGAACAAGCTCGACAAGTTAACAATAATATAGGGTGTTCAGTAGATAAGTTTGATTAGCATTTAATTATTATTTTGGGAGTGTGATAGCTCTTCCCAACCATCCGGGCTATTCGCGTATTTATTGAAATTGGGATGATAAAGATATAGTTTAGAGGAAATGTACCCGCATAAGTAGTTTGTGTAGAGAGAGGAGAGGACCAATAAAGAAGGAAAAACATCACTACACAAGGTGGGGGGATTTGAGCCCGAACTTTCGGCCACTGACAAACCAGACCTGACGAGTCTGACACCTTAGTCTGACTGACTATTGATGTGGGTTTTATTTTTACTAGAGCCAGATTTCAGACACGTTATTTTAAATACTTACGCATATTAGAATAATAGAGGATGTTTATTAAATAACTCAGAAGTTTCAATGAACATTTTACTGATGAAAAATACAAAAACATCACTTAAATAAAAAAACACACATATATATATATATATAAATATATATATATATATCTATCATGAAAGGTCATATCTTTAAGGTTTTTCTGTGTGTGCCCCATTCTACCACACTTGTGGATTTAATATGAATTTTTAAAATCCCGGAGTTATAAACACCCTCCTGTATCGTTACAAAAATTAAATATTGTCTTTGAAAACTCGATTCCTTTAAAAATGAACTGTTTGGTTTTATTTGTTTATAGTATTCGACATATAGCTAAGATTACTTCGAGCCATTCTGCTTAGTCAATTTTTGTTATTTTAATTTTTAAATAGCAAATTATTTTATGAATTATTGAAAATAATGTCCCGCCGTCTCTGAAACGTCCTCAGGAATACTTTTAATGTATATTGTAAAGTATTGTTCGGTCCAGAGAAGATACTGTTTAAAACAGTTGTGTGGTTTGAACTTATAAAAAAATATATTCCTTATTATTTATAATAATGTTTAAAGGGCTTGCCTAGCAACGTAATAAACCATATCAAAGCATTTTTTATTTGAAAAGTCAAGTAAACATGAACTTTTACATTTGATAATTCATGGATTTGTATTTATAAAATATATATTATGTATGTCCTACACTTTTTTACTTTCCTTTGATCTTCTCTTTATAAAAACAAAACTAATTAATTAACGAATAAATGGTTAATTAATTTTGCTCTAATTAACCTGTGACGTTTATAAAAAAAATCATGAAACCCGATACCACTGTGTACATTGAGTCTTTCAATTAACCTTTACGAGGCTAATGGCAGAAAATTAACGTCCCATTGTTGCCAGAATGGCGGTTAGGAGACTATGGACGGTTCAAAACAAGTAGCTAACGAAGCTTTGGAAACGTAAAAAGGCGTTATTTGGTTTTAATGGTTATTATTTGTTCTCCTAGTCATCGGTGAGAAATACTAATTATATCGCGGGTAATTTTTAGACATTTGGCACGTACTAATTAATTAAATAAAACATACATGAGACGCTTGATAAACATACCTAATAATTTAAATACAAATTAACACAAAAACATCCAACATATTCGAAAGCTTTTCTGGATAAATAGATTAAATGAAATTAATCGCTATTTTCGATACTCAGAGATTATCGATTCATTTTCACACCTTGAATTATCAAACAGTTGTCCAACGGTCTAAGGAATAATATTCGCATTGAACTTGGCCACCGTTGATGAGGAGGTCAAGTTTCAAATCCCACCTGGGTGCACCTCAAGTGATTTTACAAATTTGGTTTTTACTGTGTTTTTTCCGTCCTCTGTTAATGTGAGTGTATTTACTTGAAAATATACCATCCTCACCCCTACCAAACTATAATAAATTGGTGGATAACCAGGATGGCCACTAAACAAAGTGAAAAAAGTCACTTAATCTACTTATTTATGGAACTCAATCCAACGTTAAAAGTTCGTTGCTTATAATATCGCAGTTTAGTTTCAAGCACACTCGTCGCAGAAGACTTAGAACCGAAACAACTCTGTATTTATCTAAGTTTTGTTATTAGTAGGTCTGCCTACAGCACTAAGGTTATAAAATATTGAATCCAAGATGTAAAATGTGAAGGAGCAACTTTCAATAAATGTATTCGCATTAGAGTGTAGAGGGAGACCACATTTCTATATCACATGCGGAAAACCACTCTTAGTGCACTCAGCTGAGATTCAAACCTCGGTACCTTACCGTCAACGACAATCAATACTATTTTGTACATTACACCTTATACTTCTTGACCACCTGTCCAGGTAGAGATAGTTATTTTACCAGTTAGCATAAAGATAAAAAAAGAAAATTTGCAGTGATTCATTTTTTATTTATCTCTTTTTCACCCACACAAAGTTTCGCGACAATTCCTGAGCGCAATTTATTAGTCAACGCTGAGGTCGCCTACCCTCAGTTGTCATCACATATGACGTCATGTCTAGGTTGCTCTCTAGGTGTCTTATGACGGTACCAGACATGGAGGGGTCGCGTGGGCACGGAAATGTGTCTCGAGTCCATCAGGCCGTGTCGGGCGTATAGGGCACCGCCCCCCTCTGACAATATAGACGCCTCCATGAGGCCTCTGAGGCGTAGTTCCATCTTCATGGCTGCATGTATATCGACAATTTATGGGCAGGAGGGATAAATACACTATACGAGAAGAGCTTGCGGAAATTCCTGAAGGATCTTTCTTTCATGTTACATTTTCTTTTCAGCAAATACGTGACCATTAACTTACATAATAGATAACTTATTTTAAAAAGTATTTTTTTTTGTACGCCGCATCTCACTACCTGTCCAAACTACTCATATACTTACACTTCTATTATAAAGATGAGCAGGGTCAGCGTTTAGACAGTGCTGTCCCGCACCTGGAAAACCTGGAGAGCTGGGAAACACAGGGCAGAAACAGGCAACCCTCAGCGTGCAGACAAGTGAGACATTGTAGACGCGAAAGGGTGGACTTGGTTTAACCGGATATTCGTTTGATGGTAAAACTTCTCGCATCCTGAGGGGCTTCGTCAATCGATACATTCCTGACATGTGTGACTGCTGCTTTGTTACGGTATAGGAAGCCTTACCTGGGTGTTGTGGTTCAGACGATGGCCAACCGCAATGTGGAAGGCATTGGTTAGAATCTCAATGGAGTCACAATTTTATATCTCAGTCAACTACAGTAGGATTTGGCTAATCCTACACTGATTAATTCGAAAAATTGTATAGTTCGAACCCCCTATGAGGCTCCTATTTACATCAGTTGTAAAAATATAATATTTAATTTGAATTTCAGAAGGAAATAGTTGGATAGTTAGAAGCCAATCGTTAATTTTTTTGACTTTGTACTCATTTCAAACCTCACTTATATAACGATCTTTATCAAATCCCCCAAAATGCCAATCATATCAATTAGAGTTATTGACGCACAGTAAAAGAAAATATTTGCTAACTCCAAATCAGACTTAAAATACAACATTTTAATGCAATCTGTAAATTTGAATAGTTTGTCTTTTGCGTTAAGATAAGCAAAGTACAACAAACTAAGATAATTAGTTTTTTTCGACGCAATGTCATATTTTAAGTGCAAAAACTGATTTGAGTCTGCAATTTTATTATGTTAATTTTTCCAAGTTTAGGTAGTTTTTGTTTATATATTTTCATTGTTTGTTCATGTATGTATATTTTGTGTATGCGTGTTTTATATAGCATACATAAAAAGTGTGTTTATATGTATTGTATTTAAGGTTATTAATTTATTATGTACCAGCTACCTTTATACTCATAAAAATGGTTAGTTCAAATTTTGGATACTTTGAATTATTTTATATATTCCTTGGACTTTGAATTAAAGAGGTTCTACTTTACATCCCACCTGAACTGTTGGTTTTTTAGTATAGTGCGAAATTGTTTTGACTCACGAGACTAATCTACAAGTTGTACATGACCCTTAGGGCCCTATCTATAGTCTACTCTCGGAGGTCATCCAATCTCCCAGTATACGAATAACAATCAGTTCAGGTCTAATGGAAAATTGGATGACGTCCAAATATCGACTTTTAAGCTTCATGCAAAGGAAAAAAACTAGCGTATTGTGTGTGATCCGGAGTCCCTAGTTTCTAAAAAACCCCAACTATGTTAAGTTATCGATAAATAAATAAATATGACAACAGGATATTCCGTTATAATATTATTATGACTCTCTACTAAGATAAGCTCTTCTGTTTATTTTAACAATTTAATATCTCACACCCACTTCTGGGATCACATGGTCTAACATGGTATCCTATAAATAGACTGGATTGCAATTTGATTTTGAACCAATCCTCTGACTAGCTCTGTTAAATTGCATTACACATTAATATTCTGCTTTGGTCAATGAGCCGATAAAACATATTACCCCGCTTTATTCTGCACATCTGTGTGAAAGGTTTATCTTAACAAAAGCAATAATTAAAACTATAGAAATCTTCTGGTAGCTGAGAATGACCTACCCCTGTTCACAAACATAGAACCTGACCTCAACCATCCCTGTGGTAGGAAACAAACCCATTCTTTCAAATGACGGGTACATATTTTTTATATATTCTATGCAGTTTAGTAATATGTTTAATGATTGGTATTAATGTCACCAAATGAAAAACCATTACATTAGAAAACTAATAATATATGGTATTATATAAAACTTTAATTATTTTTATCATTTTTAAAATTATACAAAACTTAAGTCGGGAAATAAACGGTTAATATATGCGAAAATGACTTGCTTTTTTTTGTTTGAATTTTAACTTTAACATAGATTAGTGTTTTAAGAAATATATTGTGTTAGCAAGATCCAGAACCTTAGCTCAGTTGGCAGTGTGTCTGTCTACTGAGCTAACGGTCCAGGGTTCGACTCCCAGCATGGCCGAAAAATTTATCACCGGTGAAATGTGATATATTAATGGCCGGAGACTGGATGTTGTGCCTGTCCCAGTCTTAAGTTAGCTTATAAGGCATACGAAGCTACGACAGGCCTAGCAAGACAGTAGTGGAAAATATATAGCTTGAATAAAATACTGACCTAGGTTACAAGCTGAAAACTGTAATGGATGTAAATTAAATTATGTTAGTAAGATTTAATAATTACTTCTAATTTTCAGGTGAGGATTGAGAGCAAAAGGTTTGAGGAACCCTGTCTTAAGGAAGCGTACCAGCATTTTCCTTGATATATTTTGAACTAAGCCGCATACAAAAATACCACTTAGGCCTACTTTGTGGACTACTTGAATTTCAGATTCATATGTGCTAACCCCTCGCCTGACTACTGAGTAAATACTATTATACATACCAAACTATGATATATATTTTTTGTCACTTTAAATAATTTAATGTTGGAGCTTTTATTCACATAATTTAATAAATCTTCTACGAGTATTTTGCTAACCCACATACAAATCTAGGAGATTATTAGTTACTTAATCTATAGGATTAGGACATTGAAAGTTCACTGTCGCATCTAAAAAAGCACGTCACCTATCCCTATATTGAGATAGTTCTATCCACTATCCAGTCCACCTCATTAAACCCTATCTCTTTCAGGTCCATTCAAATACTATCCCCCCATCAGCGTCTAGGTCTTTCCAATAGTCTCTCTGTCCACCCTAATCTAAGAGACATGATTATCCTAAAAATGTCTTATGATGAGTGTAGGGCATTTAACTCATCACTATGTAAGCTCCTCCTCTCCCCAAAATCTTCATCCCTTTTGGACTAAATATCTGGGAGATTATAAGTTTTTTAAATATTTTAAATACATAATAATAATAATTTTAAATGTATAGCATCAAATAGCTCGTATAGACCTACATCAGTGGGCACACGGATTAAACATAAGGATTATTTTGGTATATTTTGCCGGTGTCGGGTAAGTTAGGGTTATAACTTCCATCGGGATGTATGGATGCTGCTGGATTGGTGGTTTTCCCTAAATGTTTTCCCACATTATCTTGTCAAATGTGGTTACATTTCTTCTAAATTATATACTTACCATCCCTTACCTACTAGCGTCATTTAAATGGTCATAATCTGGACATCTAGAATATATTTAATTGGACATGTTTTTATGGGCTGTGGCTCGCAACACGCTCCGAGTTTGTGAATACGGTCCTTCGACCACTTTTGAACTTTGAGACCTCTAGGTTAGGTAAGCGGTTAACACAACTAGTGGCTCTGACTGGGGAGATTAGGGCTCTATTCTGAATGGCTTTACTGTGGTGGTTTATCAATTTCGTTATTATTATTATTATTATTATTAGCACCGCGTCTTACTACCCGTTCGGGTTATACGCACTTACGCTAATGTGTAATGGTAGGGTGATTGTGAGATGAAATGGAGGACCTACAGTTTAACGTGGAATCCGAACCACGGTGGAGGCCTGGCATTCCTCACATTCACAAGTTTTGGTTAATACACGTCTTGTCAGAGGTGAAGGAAGGGTTTAGCAATCAGATAAATCTGTGCTGGGACTGAGGATTGAACCCCGGACCCCTAGCACAGAAGTCTGACACCTTACCCCTAGACCACCAGGTCACCCAATTTTCGTTATTTCCTTCTTTCTTACTTTGGGAAAATTCTGGCTCTTTCCCTCAAATAATTTACTCTCACCTCATTATTTTAGCTTATATAACCGATACAAACAGAGTAATAAAATGAAGATATCCAACTACAAATCAAGCGGTTATTTTAGCACCGCATCTTACTACCCGTTCGGGTCATACGCCTATGTACCAGTTACGCTAATGGGTTAGGGATTAGAAAGGTTTAACTAAGAGGAAATGCACCCGCATTTGCGTGGAGGGAGAGTGGAAACCCGGTTAGGGAAAACCACCTATAGTGCACCCGACCGGGATTGAACCCCCGTCTTAGGCAGTCTAGTCTAGAACGAGGGTAGTGCGTTAGACCACGCGGCCACCGAAGTGGGTAAATCAAGTGTTTATCTCCTGAAAACTGTTCTGATATTAATGTTTGTGGCCTCAAGTCCCAAATGAATGTACTGTACGTGCCCAATGTTCAGTAGTACCAATTTACAAATATATATTTCTCTCGTCTGTTCAATGATTCTCTGGTCCCATCACGTAGACGCGGCAGACATAAAACTGCCACACTCGTAAAGTTTGCCGTTAAAAGTGTACCTTTTATTGGCTCATTGCTCAAGTCAACAGTTCAGTGTGGTGACGCAACACAACTCGGAGGAATTAAGCCAAGCGCTACAGATTTCTCAAAAGAACCAATGGTTTCAGGCAGAACAAATCTCAACCGAGTCATTAAAATAATCGAAAAAAATACAATGACATAGCCAGATAAGTGGTAAAAATGTAATATTTGTTAATAAGAGGAAATACCTTATGTTATCGAAACAATAGACCAACTGTTGCATCTGCACACACCTATAATTATCATCACTCGAAACCTGCAATGGTGAGCATGTGGACAAAAATGTCAGTCTCGAATAATCTGGTTTGTCGGTTATAGGAAGATCCAGGTTCGAATCCCAGCTGAGTATACTAAAGTTGTTTGCCTACATTCTTTCTAAACTATACTTTACTCATCCCTATCCTGAAAGTGTAAACAGCCCAGATAGTTTGTAAGACGTGGTGCCCCCCCGACACACACACAAACCTGGGCTAAGTGTAAAAAGGGCTTAAGTAAACATGTTAAGACATTTCACATCAACTTATTTAATACGTTTGAGCTTACTGCAAGAGTATGCTAAGTGACTAGTTGTGCAACCTGAGCACAGGTTCCTAAACTGTGGGTCGTGACCCCTCTGGGGGTCATGGAAATGATTCTAGGGTTCGTAGCAAACATTGACAAACGTGAGTAGAATAAATATATACTATATAACTATTGAAATTATATTACACCACAACCTTTCATTCTATATGTGTTTAGTTTATTGCAGAAATAGTCGCCCAGCATTATTACATGAACACAATTTTAATTATCATTTTTATAGTTAACTAAGATGAACTAGCGGTTTACATTGGCTATCTACTATATACATATATATTTAGTTTTTAAATTATAAAATATAATTAAAACTATTAAATATAAATGCGTGTATGTATTTTTTGCAATAATTATGATTATTTCTATTTATCATTTGATCCAAAACTGTTAAAAAAATTGGCACTAGAGTATTGAAAAAAGCTAGCTATTACTGCCTGGTGTCGCTAGTAATTTTGTCTTTTAAAAAGTATCAAGAATAAAAAAAATTAGAAAGCTTTTACTAAGAGGTTTGTAATTTTTCACGGTTGAGAGGATGAAGATTACATTAAACTCTTACTTCACTGAATCCCTTGTGTTCAATGGTAATTCATTACTAATCACTAAATAATTAATATGTATCATTTCTATATGTCCCTACTTAATTACTCCCTCCATGGCATTAGGAACTCAAAATTTCATTGCCACACTTACAAAAGTACGCCACCTAGTTCTATCTAGTCCACCTTCTTACACCCTATCTCTTTCAGGTCTCTTCTAATGTTACCCTTTCATCTCCGTATAGGTCTTACCAATGGTCTCTTCCAATTGGATTTGCCAGTCACTACCATCAACAAGATTCTAGAATCTCCCATTCACGCTGCATGTCCTGCTCACCGTAATTAGGAGACTTGACTATCCTAACAATGTCTTGTGATGATTACAGGGTATGTGACTCATTATTATGAATCCTCCTTCATTTCCCAGTATCCTCACCCCTTTTTCCTAAGCACCTTGATTTCGAGCACTCTAGATTTGTTTTCATCAAGCAAGGTAAGAGACCCCGCTTCACCCCCATAGAGAACAACCGGTAAAATTATTATTTTGTATATTCTGAGTCTTAAATTCCTTGAAAGCAGGCGAGATGTCAACAATTTATTGACCGAGCATGAATTTCCCTACTTTATTATTTTCCTAATTTGCAAACTAATATCGTTATTGCTAGTTAAAAATTTTCCTTTAATTAATTAATCAATTAGGTTATAAAACAATGAATTTAGAATTAAAGCAACTTATTCTTCACTATTTTGGTAAGAGAAAGGGCTACATTAATGCAATCAAAATCTGCAAAGAAGGGCAGGAATTTTTCTAAGATTTAGAGGCTATTTATTACTTGCGCGATGGTAAAAACAGTATTTGATGTACACAGAAAACTCTAAAATTACTTTAATGTAATCATACGTGAAGTCATGTGACCAAAAGCTTTCACTTTTAATAGATATTATCTGTCCATCTTCTAGTTTTTTTCCCCCCACTGCGTCTCATTATCCGTCCAAAGTATCCACATTTATATATACTAGACAATTTAATTTTGGCTTCGAAACAAATATCCTTCAACTTCGCTTGGAAAAATTCTGGCTTCGACAGTAAAAACTTTGACAGTTAAAATACCCGGGTTAAGGAAGGTATAATAAAGAGGAACCATACCCACGTTCACGTGGAGGAATATTGGAACACCATTATGAACAAATCTTTCTCATTAGATCACACTAGTCCCTCTTCATACTGATCATATTCTCGGTACCAGCTCACGTGACATCCACATTTTATGTCCCTCTTCATGCTGATCATATTCTTGGTATCAGCTCACGTGACATCCACACTTTATGTCCCTCTTCATGCTGATCATATTCTTGGTACCAGCTCACGTGACATCCACACTTTATGTCCCTCTTCATGCTGATCATATTCTCGGTACCAGCTCACGTGACATCCACACTTTATGTCCCTCTTCATGCTGATCATATTCTCGGTACCAGCTCACGTGACATCCACACTTTATGTCCCTCTTCATG
>CABFWB010001276.1:141264-152283 GCA_902151455.1 Timema bartmani
GGGGGGGGGGGGCGTTACTATTATTATGTACAAACAAATGTATATATATATATATATTTGCACTATTTTTTCTGCATTTTTTGTTGTTAAATTATTTGCTACCTCCTGTATGTTTATATATTCATATTATATAAATTACATATTAATGTGTGTGGTATGATTGTGTGTCTTAATCTATGTTGTTCTTTATATTTTATTTAGTTCTGATTTATTCACTTATTTCATATTAATATATCCAATAATGTGAAGATCTGTGTGTTCATTATTTTTTGTAGACCTTACTATAAACCAGCAGAAGGACCAGGCACTATCCGCAATTGATTGCGTGGTTACCCTGGGAAACGCCTTTATTTACGTCAAACAAATTTAAAATAAATATATCATTTTATTTCTTCCGAACCATTTTTTAAATAATTAAAAAATCTAATCAACATTTTTAATTTCCTGCTCCGAGGTGCACATGTTCGTGAACAGGGACTACTAATTTTAAAATTCCAGACCTCTGTGTGGGGTAGATATAGCATATTGCAGACAAGCTCTTCATTTTATTCGTATATAAGAAGAAGATAGAATAGGACGTTAGAAGATTAGTTTTAATTACTATATTAATAGTATTTAAGAATTAATATGAGCATACATTTTAATTTGGTAAAGTGTTAAAAAAATGCACAAAAAAAATTGTTTTGACATGTGCTTTACCACATTGTGGCTATTCATGTGTTACCATCCTCAATTTTGGACTACAAATCCATATTACCGCACCTACTTCAACATAACACAAAGACAATTTTCGACATCACTGATATGGTTGACCTTCACAGCGGGCACAACGGCCGCCTCAATGATTTTTCTCATGGCATTGACCCAAAACTACCATTTCCCGTGAGAAAATAAAACACAAATTCAAATTCTGATTTTCATACAGAATGTATATCCATAAAAAAATCCCGTATCAATTTGGTTTCAATATAAACTTTTCCTGTTCCCACTCTTCCAGTCGACCAACCTGAACTAATTGACATCATGACGTCAAGCCCAAGGACAACACACGTGGTGTCATTGTTTTGTTTTTACTCAAACACAAAACCAGCGTTCCATGATACGGTAAGGTGCGGTAATGGCTTTGTAAATATTTATACGAGGTTTGATGTGTGTAATTTACGATAATGTAGGTCTACTTTTATTGTTAGATGAGTCTAAGAACGTTTTCCTACTAGACGGAAAGGTCTTATGTACACTTTCAACATGTTTGATTCTAAAAAAGATTACAATGAAAATTCCAATGAGAGAGAGAGAATGTATCAGTACAGTCCAATTTGATAGAAAGAATCTTTTAAAAATGACTTTATTGCAGTCAATAATGATCATATTTTACTAAATTATTAGTGTTATTTTAGAAATATTGGTAATATAATTATATAAAAAGTGACATACAGATCATATGACCTGAAGTATGAATACATTAAAGTAGATCTAGTAGCTTTTCTAGTTATCTTCCTATAAAAGTTGGAATGTGTAGTTGGTTCACGGTAATGTTGGCTTTTTTTCTCTTAGTTGTTTTTTATTTTTATAATTTTTCAATTTACCGCGCCCACTTGGGCTAAGCATATATTAATAATTATGCTGGTGGGACATGTACGAGGAAGGTATAATTTAAAAGAAATGCTCTCCAATTTGAGTGGAGGTAGAGTGAGAAACCATTTATGGAAAATCACCTTCGGTATACCTAACTGGTATTTGAACTCTGACCACTGGCAAACCTTGATATTTAGAGCGCATGCCTACCAGCGCTGGTTTCTGTCGGTTGAAAAATTACTTAAAAGCAGTTCTGTATTCATCTGCATTGAAAAGATGGAATATGATTTATTATAGTAAAAAGTTAATTCAATTTATAGTATTAGTCAAAGTGTCAAAATTATATATTTGCGAGGCGTATAATTATGAAATTTCTTTAAGTGACTTTTAAAGAGCCAGAAAAGGCCCAAGCTACCGTGAATTGACAATACATACAGTGGGATGAATATGGGAAGGACCTGATTTGACAACTAAAAATATTCATGTATCCATATGACAATTAATGTAATCTAAAGATTTTATTTTGAGATATTGTGTCAACTTTTACAGATATAAATAAAACTAGTGACCTTAATTCATTGATGACTACTTCACATTCTTTTTTTTAAATTTACTTTCAAAGGTTTCCTATATTACCATCCAACACACGTTAAAACAAAGTAATAAACTTGAATGTTTGTACTCAATATCTATGGAGTACACATTATTTATTTTACAATACATATATAGCACAGAAATGAGGGAAAACATTCGCAACAGCTAACGCACGTTGTTAAGAATATACTTCTTACACACATTTATATGAGCGTCAGAGCTAGGTGTCAACTATCTACTACCATTATTGAATATAAGCCCAGGAAGCCCGAGGAGAGGGTTCAATCCTCGATCGGGTGCCCTTTGGACGACTATTTTCACGATTTAATTCCCTTTTCTCTATCCGCTTGAATGCTGATGGAGTTCTTTAAAATTCACTCACTTGTTTCTATTACCTTGGTTTAGCTACTAGTACAAAACACTAATAACCATCCCACCGGGACTAAATAGCACTATTATTAGGAATAGTAATAATAATAATAATAATAATAATAATAATTAATGGATACACTATCAGTTACAACAACCGAAATAGATGAAAATACAATCTGAATCTGCAATTCGCGACTTACTCTGCTTGTATTTTTGGTTCTACTCTATCCTGTACAAGTTTTGCGACCAGGATATTGATCCACTTTACTCTTCTCCTCAGTGCTACTGAAATTTATAATTTTGAAAAGTGAACCTTTATCGTATGCTATTATCGGAATAGTGGGTCAGGAAGTTTAAAATACGAATCGGAAGGACTTCATCATCGAAGAAAGGTGATCCAAATCATGATCCGAAGTTTAGAAATTGCGGAAACCCTGCATACGTAATAGATTCTCTCTTAAGTCATTGAGTCATCTCGTCGCAGTAGACTGGTAGATCTTAGGAATAAAGAGCGAAGAAAAAAAGCGAGGATTTACCCGCTCTTAGTAAATGATGACCGTGTACTCCAACAAGATGTAATGTTGGAAATAGTTGCATGGGGTCATTGGTTCCTTAGATTTAGTTGCCTAAGCCCTCAACATCCTGGACATAACGTAGTTTACAGATGATGCATTGTTCCACTTATCAGGATACATCAATTCATTGAACATGTGTGTGTTTGGGATTGTGGGATGTTACGGACGCGCAAAGCCTCACTAGAAGAGCCCCTCCAACTATTGTGTCCTTTCTCTTATACATTAGATCAATTTTCTTTAGCCCAACTGTCGACACCGATATTTACAAGCACATCTCCCCGTCAATTTGTTAACCAGTTTGATGGTCAAAAGCTTCTACCAGATGGTGCATCATACCATACATCTCGTCAGACTTTGGCTTAAATTTAAAGATTTTCTGAGGATTTTTATTTCATAAGGACTTTGGCTCTTCCGTCACTCTGAATTATTTTATATTTTTCCATCGCCAGTTGTTGTAACGAAAAATTTGGGAATGCATACGAGTATATCATAAAATGTGAATGTACCTATAAACAACTACTATTCTATTTGAAACGTAAATTTTTGCCAACGATTTTGCCTAAAGAAGGCTACGATGGGTAAGTGTTTGGATGATGTACTAGGCAGCCAAATTGTTAGAGTGATTGGCGTGTAAAGCTATTACTAACATTTCTTAGTTATTTGACCTAAAATGTGTAGTATATTTCCTTTAATGTTCGCCATATAGATTAGTATAACTTTTTGAAATTCCATGTATGATATATGTATAAAACGTGGATCGATTTCTTTCTACAAAGATTCTTGGAGTTTTAACTAAACTGATCATAATGAATTTCACACAAGCTGTAAATAATTGTAATTATGCCACTACTTGTATGGAGGAGACTATAGCTAATTTGATTTAAATTAGATGAATAATCACATAAATAATTACATAATTACAAAAATAAACTCATACACACTGAAGATGTGTTAGAAAATTTCAAATTTTAAAACCATACAAAGGGGAAGCAGCATTTTCAGAAAACAACAATTTCTTTGGACAACAATCTCTTAAGTTCTTCCAAACCAATTTTAATTTAGATTTTTTTAATAATGAAAATCATTTACTTCGAGATTTGTCAAGTTTTCAAATTTTCAAAAGAGAAGCTACAATTTGAGAAAACGATTTCCGCAAATTGAACAGATTTAATTTTTTTAACCAATATATCGAAGATGATATGATGATAGATAATACAGATTTTAGTACAGAATCTTGAGCTTACATTTCTAAAATATAATGACTACAGTTGAAAGTTGTCATTGCTATGTCGCGCATTGCATGGTGCGTCAATGAATCAGCTATTAATATTTTTAAATAGCCCCTGCCGTATTCAAAATAACTTATACTAATACATTGCTATTTTAACAGGTCCTCAACACAAGCCAACGATTGTCAGCGCCGGTACCAGATTATAATATATGTTCATGATAAAATATTCTATTTAAAAATGTGGGTCTTGATTTTTCTCTCGCTTTTGATTCGTTCAGTCTTTATGAATAGTACTATACCATGCCAATTACTTATGCTTAATTAAGTCTACTTATTTTATTTTAAATAATATATTATTTTAATAAATATTGAAAATTGCACTGTGGTGCTCTAAAGGGCGTTCTTGTCCATAGCGTAAGACTTGTATTTAAATAAAAACTATTTTAAGATGATTTATTCTTTTAAGTCAATTTTCCACTTTTAAATTTCTACTTTCAATATATTACGGGTCAATAAAATATAATGAACCTTAATATTTTCTCCCATTTTCAGTCTATTTTCCATTTCCCTTTAGATGCTAAGTGCTTGTCTTATTAAATACACACACGTTTGAACTAACCTTCCCTATTTCATGTTTATTATAGTTTATAGTTAAGCCTTTTTCACCCAGCAAGGTAAGCCCGAGTTGTAATTGGTGTCGTTAGACAAGTGTTTCGAGCCGGCGTGTTACAAGACGAAATAATGGCTTGGTTGCTGATTTGCATAATAGGAGTATTAGAGAGTTATTAGGGAAATTTCTTATGACAAGTATTTCTGGTCCATTAGTCGACACGTTCGAATGGAAAGCCACGCGTTATTTGCTTCATAAATTGAATCAAAAGATTGCACAGTTTATAAAGCGAGCCCTAATTGGGGTTTGTCAACAGTTTTCAGATTGTTAAAAGGAGTCAAGGACAGTTTTAGCTCAAGTAAGCTATTTGACGCTCGGTGGAAAGGGGTGCGTCTACTTGATTGATGCACTATGTTGTAGGCTTTAAAATATCCAACAATATTTAATTAGTTTATTATTTAAAAAATGTTAATGTTAATGTTTTGGAGTAAAAAAGTGTTAACATTTTCCCATACAACTATAAACCTTTGAATTTTAAACTTTGTAATTAAAAAAAAAGATGAACATTTTTAACGACATTTTGCATGCCACAGTTTTGATATAAACATATACCTAGCCTTCCTCAAACAAAGTCAGGTATTGATAGGGTCACAACAGAAAGTATCCAAGATAATTGAGGCTTGCTTTAGTGGTTTTAAATCTCTATAACTGTCATGTATATGTTCTTTTTTAATAGTTGCTGTCCTTAAATGATCACATATATACTTTACTCTATTTTATTAGGTACTTTATGAACTGACTGTAGCAGTACACGACTTACAAAACAACACGAAACAACTCTTGAGTTACCCAGCCGTCGATTCATCATCATTAAATGGGGTGACCCAATTTTACCCATAACAAGTTTTCCCACCTTAGTTCAACCTTAGCTTGAATCCAGCCCATGCGTTCAATAGACACACCGACTTATCTAAGGTGTCAAACACTCTGATTTAATAATATCTCAACATCATTTAAAGACTCAATAAGAAGACAATTTACGTTTGTCCAATTACCTAATTTAGTTGAATATTTTTAAACATTCCTACTAAATAAAGCTCAAACATAGTCCCAATGGTTCACTCATAATGGTTCATAATTTAATATATTATTTGTCTATGGTTTGTTCAATTGATTACTAGACATATTATTTTAAAATATTTGACATTGTGTTTGAGTGTTTAGTATGCTGTCCTAGGTTAAGCTAGCTTGTAAGTAGTATACAGATTATCATTCTATGATAGTTGCATTCTTATTTTTGATAAAAGTTTACTTACAGAATTAATTAAGGCGTAAGACGAACACCTCTAGTTTTATTACCATACAAAGAACATTATCAACAAATATATTTACTTTCGTGTATTCATACGCCAATCCATGTACTATGCAGCTGTTTATTTTTACAGATGTCAACAATTTTGACAACTTTAAGGATGTCACCTACTTGATTGAACATATTATAATCACAATGCAGAATCTCTGATGAGAATATCAGTTCTAATACTTGAAAACCACTAAAATAATCCTCAATTATATTATAATTTTCTTATGTGACCTTGATAATTCTTTTAATTTCTGTGAGGACAATAGTATCTATGTATCTAACTATTTACTTTTGTCTCAAAACGATGACATTTCGCATGGGACGTCGTTAAAAATGAGCTAGTTACACCTTCTCACTTAGTTTTTATCTCTATAAAACATAAATAACGAGTTTTTTTTTAATCCTAAGGGGATATGCTGATAACGTTCATATCCATTGTGTGGTATAAAAAATCCCTTCTCAAATAATTTGGGCTTTCTGGACATCTGTAACACGTTTCAACGTTTCAGTAGACAGACCCCTTAAGATCATTCGACAATAGAAATGTTACTGCACAGTTTTAAAAAGTATATAATTATAAGCTATAAATAGCGATTCAATGATTTCAAATCATTACAGTTCATGAGTTAAGGCGTCAAACTTGTTATTTTATTATTTTTTTCGTACCATTGTTAAGGCAAAGTAATTAATGTATGGGTCCGGAATTTAGCGTAACTAGACATTCATATGAAATAATAAACTTGTATGTATTTTTAATTTTTTTTTATCACTGCTTCTTACTATCCGTTCGGGCTATACGCCTATGTACTAATTACACTAAGGGGTTAGGGATTAGTAAGGTTTTTTGAGAGTAAGTGCACCCACATTTACGTGGAGAGAGTGGACCCGCATTTGTGGAGAGGGAGATTGGAAAACCATTTAGGAAAACCCATCCTCAGTACATCCGACCGGGACCAAACCCTGATCTACCCGTCTTCGGCAGTATAGTCCAACACAAGAGTATCACGTTAGACCACGTGGCCACCGATGCGGGTCATATGAAGTATAAAGTGCAAGAAGTGGAAAAAGCTCAAAAACGATAGAAAGTAAATCTAATAAAATTAAAAAAAGATTAAAAGGGTAAAAAGTATAAAAAATTTAGTAAGAGTTAAAAGGATAAACTGGGCATAGTGAGCTAAAAAAGAAAAAAGGGCAATAAAGTATAAAAAGGGTAAAAAGAATAAATTGGTTTAAAGTTGTGAAAGAGGTAAAATTGTAAAAAGTGCAAAAAAATATGTTAAAGTGTTTAAAAAAAAGGTAAAAGAGGTAGCCTAAAAGTGGTATAATTGTATTGTATTTTTTACTCTTTTTGCCCATTTTGCACTTTTTATCTTTAAATAATACAAAATTTTCTCTTTCTGCCCTTTTTACCCTTTTTAATATTTTTTAAATTTTTTCAACCCTTTTTACATACCCTTTAAAAATATTTTTGACGTATTTTTTTCCACCCTACTTAACTTTTTTTTACTATTTCTACCGGACGAACCCGAGTACTTCATGCTAGTGTCATCCTGTGTCGAGCCAACTATAACTGTTCCCCGTCCACGGCTAGACTGCTTCAAAGCCTAGGTAAACCCTACCAGAGCAATCTCTCACGTCCACTACACAGCATCCATCCTACCGTCTCACATGTGTAGCGTGTATTTCCTGCGATCACAGACAGAAGATGTAGGTTAGGTACCACGTGACCCCCGAAATGAGGAACAGTTTGCTGCAAGGCGTGAACGGAACTTTCACGTGGTACTTTGTATTCCTCTCGTGCCACTCCTTTTTGGAACGTTTTCGCTTTCATTTTCACGATTTGTTGTCTCTTTCCTTAACATTGCGTTGCCTTCTGGATAAAGGTGGGAAGGAAGATAGCGTGAGGTGAGGACAGTAGATTTGCAGTATTTTAAGCAGAAAAGTTGTTTTGGCTAAAGTAAATAAAATTGTGTTTTAGTAACTAACACCTTTAGTTTAATTTTATATATCTACAGTAGCCCCATGGCTTCTTTGGTGCTGACTGACAGCTGACAGCTGACAGCTGATGGCTTTGAAAAGCTACCAGACCAAATTATGTATCCATACGCCGAACCATATGATCTGCAAAAAAAACATGTGTTTAGCAGCTGTCACTTCTGACAGTCAAAATTTAGGTACATACCTAAACGTTGACTGTCAGAAGTCAGCTGTGAGCTGTCAGTCAGCACCAAAGAAGCCACGGGGCTACTGTAGCAATATCAACAGTAAGTTGTTAAATTTTTGTCAGGAACATAATGAAATTTGATGAGAAACTTTTTAAAAGAAGAAAAAAAGTTTTCATCAAATTCCTTAATGCCTATGACGAACGTTGAAAAACTGTTGATATTATTATATATAGAAAATTAAACTAAACGTATTTACTGAAGCAATATCTTATTTACTTTGTCAACAAAAAAAGTTATAAAAACTGCAAAAATTCGATCCTTAACTTGCGTTCCCTCCCACTCCACCTTAAGGTGCTCCGGTTTCAATTTATTATATATTGTTTCGATTATGAATTTTTGTTTATCGAAGCATTTTAATCAATATTATTTGTATCCAAGGCTACTGGTAACGGTTGTATGAACTGACGACGCCTTTTTTTTATCTTTGGTTGTAACTTTTGAAATAGTCTTTTAATATGAGAAATGTATTAAAAGTAACTAGTACTTTTTTCTCGATTCCGATTTTTAACATTTATTATTTAATTATTTTTCCAAGCATCCAACCTAATTTAAAAAACATAATTATTCAACTCTCTAGAATATCAAAGTAACAAAAAAATGTAAATAATACATTAATATTTTTAACAAATAAAAAGATCCGTTTGCCAAGTATTAAAGCATATTTTACAAAATTAATAAAATAATTAGTAATTACATTAGAAAGCATGTATTTTTACCTTCAAGTAAAGCCTCACCGAGTCAAATAATTTAAAAAAAGTTATATCAAACAAATGTCGATATTAAAAGTCTTTTAAATTCACCAGATAAGATTGTTAACTAAACCAAAATATTATAGCAAATTACGGCAAATCAGTAAACTAATATCAGAGATATTCGATTACTATTTGTTCTGAATTTTGCCATTTTCTTAGTTGCCAGTACTTTCATTGGAGCTAAGAATTGAATTATAGAAAATCTTAATATTAAGATCGATTCTTTAGATATTAGTAAGAATCGAGGATATCGAGGTATCGAAGAGTCGAATTTACCAACCCTAATTAAAAGTAACATTAATATGGGAATAAAGCAGTGTTTTTTTTACTTAGAATAAGAGCAAAAAGACCGACTCTCTCGTGTAGTGGTCTGAGTTCCTGGCTACAGATACAGAGGTCCTGGGTTTGATACATGGCACTTACATATTTTTCTGTGAATCATTGGGTCTGGAACGGGGTCAACTCAGCCTTTTGAGGACATTTAAGGAGCTACTTGGATATAGAAGTAGCGGTTTTGGTATAGAAAACTGAGATTGGTGGCCGGGGGTTTCGTTGTTCTAACAATATGACACCACATATCCTCAAATTTTGGCACTATCTTCACCAACATGAGGCGGACACTCGGTCGGTATAGCTCACTAGCGTGTTTACGTCATGGAGTTTTTTTTTTTACTAGACTAATAATAATTTATCTACACACCTATGTTCTCTTTACTAGGAGGAGACAACTTAGCTTATTAGAGAGTCTTATCTCTATTAGTGGTCCAAATACAGCACATTAATATAGAAAATGTGTCAAATAATTTATTTAATAAATATTTTAAAATCTTTATCTCCATTGGTGGGAGTTCCAAGGATGAATAGGCCAAGTTTCGAATCCCAGCCGGATACTTTATGAGATGGGTTTTCCTAAATGGTTTCTCACCCTCACTTCAAGAAAGTGCGTATACATATCCTATAATTTCTACCTTACTCACCCACACTCCATTAGTGTAAATATATAGGTGACTTGGACGGATAGTAAGACTGGAAGCATGATGAAAAATATTTAATTAAAAAAAAATTACGCTCACAAACTATTACCCTGTTTTTTTTAGTTCTTATCTTTGTATTTGTGATAAATGAACGAGGGGTGTGCCTGGAACTCATGCTTCAAATTGTTATTTTATGACTGTCACCTTTTTTCCCCAAAATGTTCTCCCCAAAAGAGATAAAAACAAAACCTAGAAGCATCCTAGTGGTCGCCTTTGTTTGTGTGTGTGTGTTTTCCGAGTTTAGTAGAGCTAGAAGAAACCCCCGGCATTGCCCGGGATAACCACGCAATGCATTGCTTTAAACAGACAGAAAAAAAAATCATTTTATTTCTTTCAACTCAGTTTTTAAGAAATTAAAAAAAAGGTAATAAAAAATTTAAAATTCCAGCCTTGAGACGTATAAGTTTATGCACAGGGACTACTAATTTTAAAATTTCAGCCCTATGCGTGCGGTAAATATTGTGCTCATGACAGACAAACAAACTCTTCCTTTTATTAATACAGAAGATTCACCTTCAATGACAGTTTGTTAAATTAATATGTGATCATTTTTCAAATCAAATTTCATTTTTAAAGAGAGTTTATCCATAGAAAACGTCTTAAAAATGAATTTAAAGCTCTTCAAAATGTGTCTGAAAACGCCCAAATCAAGACACATTCTGAAAATTGAAAAATGACACCAGGACAC
>CABFWB010001276.1:152589-173157 GCA_902151455.1 Timema bartmani
GCAGCCATCTGCGACTCGGTAGTTGGCTGTTATGCTGCCATTTGCACAATTATTAAATTGTACGGGATCGCACATATTCCCGTGTCCAGGTGTCATTTTTCAATTTTCAGAATATGATATCTAGTGGAGTAATTCCCACTAATAAGCATAAATAATAGCTCTGGCTATTAATTCTTAATTCAAGACACATTGTTAGTTTTAAATCTAGTATGATATCTTGCAAATTAATACATGTATTAATCGTAATAATTTTCAGGCCTACTTGATTTCGTCAACCAATGCTTCTGTCAAATTCAAGTGTATTTAAGTTTTACTTAAAATTCATTGCCAAAATAATATTCTGCCAAGCCTATTTTTAATTGTCTGATAATATAGTGGGGTTTTTTTTCAGAGTAAATTAAAAAAAAGTTTTGCGCAGGCGCATTGATTTATTTTACATTAATAGACGATCATAATATTACATTTTCACTTATTTGAGTTGATACCTCTTCAATCAAACATTAGGCCCTAATAATAACAATAAAGTTGTCTCCATGGGGGAATAATGTTACACTCAATTACTATTCCGAACACTTTTCGCGACCCGGTGGTTGAGGAAGTAGACAACACAACTTATTTAATTCTAGAGACGGTTCAAACTAATATTATCAAGTAGCTGAGTAAATGTCCGCCTCACTACCGAGACATCATGATGTATTTTCGGTGTTTGTTCTGGCCATTAACCTACTGTCCAAGGTTAAGTTAGTTTATAACTCGTTTGTTTGTATAGCCTTGTGTTTAGAAAGTTTGCATACATAAATTCTTCTTCTGTCGTTGTTTCTCTTTAAATCTCTCCCTTCCTCCACTCCTTTCTTTGCCACTCACTGTGTGTATGTGTGTGTGTGTGTGTTTGGAATGAAAATAGGTTTGTGCCGGTCAGGTTATGTTTGAACAGATATTATTAGCGTGTTCATGTAATGGTTTGATGAACAGTCTGTGACGGGAAAGGCGAGTGTTTCCTGTTAAAGTGATCGTTTATCACAGTAAACACAGTAGCCATTATCATCCAATCGATAATCTCAATGGAGACGATTAACCCTAATAAATCTGTTGCTCTAATGTTGAGATCCGATTTTTAAACAGATTTCACCCGCATCGGTAGGAAAGAGGACTTTCAAGTCAAGTTATTCTAGTCTAGTTTACTGGGAAGGAAGAGGTTGGGATTCATATCCCGGTTGGATGTGCTAAGGGTTATTTTTTTCTAAATTGTTTTTCACGCTACCTTCACACAAATGTAGGTGCGTTTTATATAAATTATTTTTATGCTTTATACAGCCCAATACTCTTAGAGTAGGCCTGATTAAATTTGGCTAGTCTTGATTGGTAGTAAGTAAGACCGGGTGGAATAAATCAAACAAAAAACCTGGATGTTGTTGGATCGGCATTGGAAGAACCTTTTAGATGATATACGATATAGATGTATAGATAGATAGGATTAAATCTACAAAAGGTTAGGTCTACTACTACTTTTGGCTACATCCACATTTGTTAAAATTGACATTTACAGAACATAGCCTGCGGCCTAAAGTATGAAATCACGAAAGTAAATTTAATACTTTTTCACCCATTTCGGTGGTTGAATGGTCTAAGCTTCATAATTAAAACCAACTTGCAGGAGAATTTGTTGGTCTCACTGGGTTTGTGTTGACTGGATCAGAATGTACCTGTGAGACGTGTCTACAAGGTCCTCATCTTCTGATACCTTCCCTCTACACAGTCTCACATAGTCTGTGTTGACTGGATCAGAATGTACCTGTGTGGCGTGTTGAGTAGATGGTGTCATCTGTTACACTTCCTGACAGATGACTCTCGCTATGTGGACCACAAGTTGTTGAATAGTATTACACTCTCTGGCCTCCAGCCTATCTGTGAACTGCTACGTTTTGATCTATACATATAGTGGGATCGTGGTGGAAAGAACAATATATGATAACTATAGCACAAATCATACTTCAAGTCGTGTTATCTACAGCTGTCACCTTTGATAGATGGTATCATAAGCGATAAACTAGTCATAATAACATAATAAAATATCATTGTATGTGTTTTTTTAGCACCGCGTCTTACTTCTCGTTACACTTATGTACTAATTACGCTAATGGTTTTAGGAAGGCTATATTTATAGGAAGTGTACCAACATTTTAGTGGAGGGAGAGAGGAAAACCATTTTGGGGGAAACCACCTTCAGTACATCCGACCGAGATTCGAACTTCGATCTCCCATCATCGGCAGTCTAGTCTACTGTGAGAGTAGTGCCTTCTTACTCTACTCAGTAGAGCTGTTAGAAAGACTGGATATGAGTTTGTGGTGTAACCAATCTCAACGGTGGTCTAGGGGCCTAAGGCGTCGCTCTCACAATGTACTGGACTGGTTATGAAGGGGAGATCGGGTTAGGATCCCTGTCAGCTGTACTCAGGGTATTTTTATAAATAATTTTCAACTCACCCAGGCTCCGGTCAAAGTTCCTCACACCTAACACATTAGCGGTTTAGTACAATGCGTCCAACCCAAACGAGTAGTGAGACATGGACAGAAATAGACATAAACAGGCTGTTCGGAAATTCATAGACCAAACTGCACACATAGATTGTTTGAACCAAAAGTAATACAAGATCCCCATACACTTACATCCCGAAAACTATGCTAATACCATTGAATTGTACTCAAAGTTTCGGCGTATAACGCCGCGATAGCAAAGGTGGCAAGCGTGCGTGTGCAACAAGTTGCATAGGAGCTAGGCGCGCGGCACTGCATATGTAATAAAGCACTTTTTGTGATGTAGAACCGTTAATGATGACCCTCAGAATGTACTCACTTTCTAAATGGATGGGTGTGTTGTTTACTATTGATTGTGATATGTTCTGCTGCCGTGCTCCAATATGTCGGTTTTGTGTAGTGCCACACTCGTAGCTCCTATGCAACCTGTTGTACACGCATGCTTGAACAACTTTGCTATCCCGGCACTGTAAACCGAAACTTTGAACAAAATTTAATGATATTAACATAACTTTCTGGATGTAAGAATATAGGGATTTTGTATTTTTTTTTTGGTTCAAACAAGCTATATGTGCAGTTTGGGCTTTGAGTTTCCAAACAGCCTGGACAGTGTACATTCCATAAGAGACCGACCATTTGTCCTGAAGTCGATCTCGGCGCTCTTGGGTTAAAGTGTTTGCCTCAGGAGCTGATGTTCGTTGGTTCTAGCCAAGTCGGGGCCGACGGATTTTTCTTGAGCGATAAAATTCCGTAACATAACTTCCTTCGGAGGGGAGGTAAAGCCATTGGTTCCTCGTTGGCTGTGGTGTGTAAAATAACACTGGAAGGTATATTAAAATACTTTTCTCGGCAAAATTGGCAGGCCCTTAGAAATTATTGTGTTCGGATATAATTAGTCGGTTCATAAAGTGCACGTAAAATACATTATTAGAATAAAAAATAAAATAAATATAGCCTCATCATGTTTAATGGCTCAGGATAGTTCCATATTGGATCATCAATATTACTTTTTACACGAGTGTTTAGGAAAAATGATAAGTTTAGAAAAATAAACTATGCAATACCTTGCGATTACTATAGCCAACCAGTATTTCCATAGACTTCAAAGTTGTTTTATTTGGCACTAGTTTGAATGTCATATTTCAATGCTCTTCTTATTTACAATCGAGTTAAAAAAAATTCAATTAGTTGAAAAATTAAACGTAACACAGGCATCGAAACAGGGACTTATGTATTGGTAGCCTCTTCACAAAAATAATGGTCTAAATGTTTATAAATTAGCATTATTTTCGGCCACATTTTTGTTCATGAGATTGTTTAGATAAATGTGACTATCTCAAAATAAATATTTTATACATTTTGTTGACATTTAAAAGATTAAATTTTTTCTTGTGCCTTTTTATGAAATGGATGTTAAAAAAATTTACTTTTATGGTAAACTTACTTTTTGTGTTCGTCACTCCTCCTTATTATTTTTTCATACATCCACTGCTGTGGTGCGTACTATTGTATCAGGAGTGAGGTGTTTCAACACACTGATTATTTCATCTCCTCTTCCTGAGTAATTGAACAACCCTCCCCGGCCCAAAATCTGGTCAGATGGGGTTTTCACCTCATGAATGAACCAACAACACTTCAATTCTCCAGAGTGTTGGCTCCCCCATTCAGTGGTGCTTAATGTAATATTTATATCGTGAGGGGGGTAATTCAGCTTACTGAAGTGCTTCTTAAATATTCCGTGCCTTCAAGCGGAACGTTTTTTATTTCGGCACCGCATTGCGTATATACGCTGGTGAACCACCGCAGGGTGATTTTCTTTTATGTGATTTCCCCTGTGTTGTGTGTGTATGATGTGTGAGTATGTTTATATTTTGAACATGACACCGACATCTTAACTCAGTCAGTAAAACGTCTGATGACTTATTTAAGGATCGCAAGCGCGAATCCCGATTAAAGGTAAAAAAAGTATCGCTGTTTTATTGAGTTTATTCCTATTTACTAGTTAATAAATACACGATCTGTAGCCTGGTGATGATGTTTGTATTATAGGTCAATTAGTTGTCAAAAGCCAGCACACTAGGACTGAAAATTCGGCATAGTATAAAATACTATAAAATAAGTCATATTACTCCGGGAATCAAACTCCAGCCACACAAACAGCTTATTTTCTTACGTCACTAAATATATTTTATTTTGGTTAAATAAACTTGTCGGACGTTTGAAGTGTGATTAAGTTTGTATCTGTGCAGTTAACCTTGAGTAGAAACCACTTCGGTGAGCACATGGTCTAAGGTGTCACTCACGTAATAAACTGAACTGCCAATGACGAGGAGATCGAAGTTCGGTCGGGTGTACTGAAGGTAGTTTTTTCCAAAATGGCTTTTTACTCTCCCTCCACGCAAGTGCGGGTACACTTCCTATAATAATAAAATTCCTCATCCTTAAAACAAATTAACGTAACTAGTAAGTAAGCGTATACCCGAACGGGTAGTAGAACGTGACGCTAAAAAGAAAAAAACATAGTATCTTGCATGCACAATAACACTAATAAATATTTCATTTATAATTTTGAATTAAATGGACTGTAAATGCTCTTCGTCAGCACCATCCGCAATCAAATCAGGGTGGCTTACAGTTGTATTTTTTTTTTTTTNGAACTAGGAAGGTTGAATTTAGAGGAAGTGAACCCGCATTTGCGTGGAGGGAGAGTGGAAAACCATTTAGGAAAAACCATCCCCAGTTCACCCGACCGAGATTCGAACCTCGATCTCCCCGTCCTCAGCGGTTGAGCTCAACACGACTAGCGCGTTAGCCAACTACGCCACCGAGGCGGGTCTTACAGTTGTAGTTGACCACTATAACTCCTTATGTACGAAACATAATGTTTCCTATTACTTTATTTTTATATTTGTTTCCACGCGCCACGTGTTATATGTGTGACTCTGACGTGGGATGGGATTCAATCCTGACTGAGTGTGCAAATTATTTTATATTATTTTATTTAGCAAACTTTATTACAAGTTATCACTTTATTTATTTATTTATTGTATGGCACACATGACTGAAATGGATATGACGACCAGGTTCGGTCGCCTTAATTGTAGACTATAAGCCGTTCTGGTAGCACAGAGCGTTGCCTGGGGTACACCGTAGGAGGTTGTCTACACGTCGTGCCTCCGGAATGAGATGATATAATGACGGTTATTATGAAGCTGTGGAGCATCTGCGAGTCTTAACCTAACTTTACCAAACCCTGGTGACCTTTGGGATAGTTCCCCTTAAGGGAAAAATACCCAAGGTACCAGCCGGGAATCGAACCCGGAACCCCCAGACTCGTAGCCAATTATCAGTGATGCGTGCTGATACGCTTAGCGATAAAATATGAGGTGTATGAGATTTAAGTTAATCTACCAATATTTACCTGGGGAGAATATGGGAAACCACATTATCGATACCCGCCTCGGTGGCGTAGTTGGCTAACGCGCTAGTCGTGTTACGCTCGACCGCCGAGGACGGGGAGATCGAGGTTCGAATCTCGGTCGGGTGAACTGGGGGTGGTTTTTCCAAAATGGTTTTCCACTCTCCCTCCACGCAAATGTGGGTTCACTTCCTTTAAATTCAACCTTACCAATTCCTAATTCATTAGCGTAATTAGTACTTAAGCGTATAACCCGAACGGGCAGTAAGACGCGGTGCTAAATAATAAAAAAACACATTGTCGATATAAAACAAACTCAGTATATATCCCCAGCGGCCATATTTCCCGAGCTTGAATCATATATTTTATAAATAGCAGATTATTACTCATATTGTTTTAAACCTATATACTGTATATACGTAAGTATATAGACCTTTATATATGTTACGGGCAGTGTGCGATATCTATATAGTGTCTGGATTAGCCGGAAGATGTCAACAGTCTCAAAGCGCAGTGAATAA
Organism: Timema bartmani; assembly: GCA_902151455.1. Taxonomy (NCBI): domain Eukaryota; kingdom Metazoa; phylum Arthropoda; class Insecta; order Phasmatodea; family Timematidae; genus Timema; species Timema bartmani. The sequence continues at coordinate 159,064 of CABFWB010001276.1, forward strand.
AGTCAGAAATAGAAAGTAACGTATCTCATTTTTGACCTTATCTGGATTACCTCGACATAGCCAGCAAGACTTGGATAATATTGCATGAGCATAATATTTGTAAAACTAAGAATGTTTCAATTAGGATTATATTTTGAAACGCTTTTAAATTTGGGACTTGAAATTGGATCTTAATTTTGATAGTTTGTTTTCCAATAACCTAACCTAGCCTTAACCCTAGCATTTAACATTATCCAAGTGCAAGTGGATAGTCTCCATATTATCCGGATAAACTTTGAAAAATAATATCTAATGACCTATCACAAAAAATCTACGTATTTTGGATAGTGTCAACATTATCAAAATAATATTGACTTTATCCTAGTTTGGATTTAACTCGTTGCACAGACATATATATATATATGCCAATTTTGTTTACCCTTCTACTAGATATTTCTACAAAATAATAAGACACGACGCCATTAATCTTGCCAAATAAGACGTGTCACTATTGAATACATGTCCACACATGTTCATTTGATCCCCAAAGAAAGCATCTGGACTCCAATGAGGCCAAGTTTACGATCGTTTCGATCAGAAGCATGAATGTTCTTCAAAACGTCCCATCAACCTCCTTGTTATTAACTTGTCAGTGAAGCGACACACTTGGTCTCACCGATGACCTCTTGTTTGCCACGAAATAAAGTTGTCCCCACTTGAGATCTACATTGTGCGTGAGATCCAGCTGGAAGCCACTGAGATGTTATCGGCGGTCCCTTTTACAATGCGCGCGTATCTCTATCCTTTACCTGGGGGAGGGAGGACTTTATAAACTGTGCCTAGTAAGAGACATGTGGAACCACCCACGTGGTTGTGACACTGCAACTTTTCACATAGGATATATGGCTGGAATTCGGAAGGCTCATGTTGTTACGCTCAAGACGCTTCGTCTGATTTACAAAGAATGAACTTTGGGGAACGTCTCTGATTAGTTTCTCGAACACCTTTTATTAACTAATAGCTATTATATATTCACTTTTTTTTGTCAGTTAAATTAGAAAAAAATAATAATAAATATCACAGAGTATAATTTTATAATTAAGTGATGTACCATTTTTTAAATGTGTTTAAATATCATGTTGGGTCGGATCCTGGCTGAATTAGTGGATATATTTATTTTATCAAGGTTTATTACTTGCATATTTAACGTATAGGATACTTTCTAAATATTTATACTATTTCACCAGAAGGCTCACAAACCATTACATCCTAGTTTAAGATGACTAATACACGCCCATCTTGGCTATTCACTAATTGGATAAGAGGCTTACAATTATATAAATAGTCATCACTACCAGTAATCAAACCATAGATTTCGGTTAAGTGCTCAAACATTTTGAGTACAAGTGCTGGTATTTAAAGCATTGGGTTTACATTGTGAAGGTGAATATAGGGCATTACCTTTAATTCATTCATCCCATCCTGTACCATGTTCTTTTGTATCGACATATGTAGTGAGTGCATTGGCTATAGATAAAATATAATTGACTACATCATTGTAAATTTCTTAATTCAGTGACAAATACTTTGTTCTTGATATATTTGATAATATATCTAGTTCCGCTTCTAGCTAGTAATTGAAAAAAGTACTATGATGGCAAGAAGATTGTTTACAATTGCAAGTTCTGCTCCCAATGAGTAACTAATAAGATCGTTTGCTTCATACTGAGTAACTAAGATGATCTACGAGAATCTGCTAATACTACATATTGAAGACCACGATGGTTGAGGCGTCTGTGTCACCTCCTCGCCGCAGAGCAAGCTACGGTGGATACTATAAGGTTTTCTTGGTAAATACCATTCATACTGCGTAACTAAGATGATCGTTTTCTTGGTAAGTTCCGTTCATAATGAGTAACTAAGAAGATTATTTTCTTCATACTAAGTAACTAAGAATATTGTTTGCTTGGTAAGTTCTGCCCATGCTGAGTAACTAAGAAGATAATTTTCTTCATACTAAGTAACTAAGAGGATCGTTTGCTTGGTAAATTCTTAAACTTAATATAAGACACGCTTTTTAACGATAACATTTTACATATCCTCAGTAAATTATAGAATTGTTTGCTAATCAATTTTCACCTAAAAGCCCCACTGAGTAGGTAAGTTAGTTTGCCTTGGAAAGTTTTGATTATATCAAGCAATTGAGAAGGTTGAGAAGGTTGAGAAGTTTGTAATGGAATGAGTTGATCATTTTCTTTGCAAATCAAAACATAAAATATTCAAGCATCAAACTAATATATATATGTATGTATGTATATAACATTTTTGTGAGATCTCTAAAGTTTATGTATAACTGTGCAACATCAAATATATAAATAAATATATATGTGATTATTATTTATCAGACAATTTTGTGTGTTTCTTATTATACGCATTTCAAGTTGTCACTACTACAACGAATACAACCAACCAACAAATGCAAGTGTTGCACACTATACATTCCAAATTGGAACTAATCCATCTCAATTCCTTAGGTAGATGAATTGTCTTAGCATCGGCAGGTACAAGGTGAAAAATTAGCTGGGTTGCTTTTAAAGTCTTTCTTTGGATTTATAATAATAGCTTAGTTGTTCCCACAAAGTTAACCTTTTCTATTCTAATGAGTAATGACATAGAACTTTTTTTCTCCAACAGCATAACATGGCGTTGATATAGCCATCACTCATCAGACGTGTACCTGAGCTGTTGAGGTTGAAAGTCACAGTCTATATCCATACATACGAAATCTTTTCGCAGAAATATGTGTACAGAGATGAAAAGACGAATAGTATTTTATTCTGTAAATTGAAACATGACACCCGAACACGGGAATCGAACACGCAACCTTTGGCTTAGTACGGCAGTGCTCTTACTACTGAGATATCCAGGATTCGTCCAGTGCCCAGGGCCATTCTTCGCTCATATTTTAAGGCAGAAACTGTGATGGACTTGGGTAAATCTTCAGTTACATATGAGCGATCAATTAAGATCACGAACTATCAGATAACGCAGCCACCTTCAACTCGGGAGGCCCAATGACCTAAAATATGGGTGAAGAATGAACCGATCAAGAAAATACTCCTGGAGAGCTCAGTGGTTAGAGTATGGGTCTACTAAACTAAAGGTCCTGGACTCGATTTCCGTGCCCAGGTGTTATTTTTATATTTACAGAATATGATATCTAGATGCCGTAGATACCGTAGTTATTAAAACTACTAAGACGAATATTTATTCCGAAATTAATAGTATTTTTTTTCAAGAGTCATATACTGCACATAATAGCTTTTAGCATCAATACCATTTTTATATTCCTGTTTTGACCTCCACACGAGTCAAACCAAGCAATCAACTCCATCATTTATTCTCCTAAATTAATTTTGACATATTTTTTAAGAGTGAATCTATTTCTAGTACATTTCTACCTACCTCTCCTTCAAGCCAAAGGTGACAACAGTTATTTTGCTAGACCCAGAATAGAGAATGGACACCCCAGTTATATATCCATAGAAATTGTTTGTTGAAATTTTGGGGATAGGTAGGGTCCTCTGCAAATAAAAGGCGACTTTTAGACCGGGGTTTTCTTTAGCTTTCCTCAAATCATCTTTCATTACATCTTGTACCAATTTTGCTTCATCTTGGTGTCTTACATGCTTTTCTTCAAGCTTAGCTTCAATTGCATCGCCTAGCTAGTTTTATGTGCAGTTAACAAATCACACATGTTGAGGGTTTCTTTATATAATGGTTTTCTTTGCTAAGTTAAATTTTCTGTAAAATGCCTTTCTGTGCATTAAAAAGTAAACTGGTTTAGTGGTGTCGAATTACAAATATTCCCTTTCAGTGTTTGACCGTGAATAACGTGATTTGCAACTGGGATACTTGTCATTATGGCTCACAGTTTGATGTTTTTGTAGTAATTTTATTTTGGTTGCCCTCTCCGGTATTGGCTCTGTTGTCTTCACTAGCTATTGTATCCTAGATTTTAGTCTTTTTAAGATATGCATGCATCAGCTCTGCATGATTACATTCTCAAAGTTTGCATAAAAATGTTAATACATGAGAACAGCCATTTAGTTTGTACTAGCGTTGAACTATTACAACAATGCACCCGAGTATTAAAATATATGTTATTTAATACACGTATTTATAACACTTATTATGGCATTACTATGTCACTAGGCACTCAAAATTTCATTGCCACACTTTCAATAATACGTCACCCATCCCTATCTTAAGCTAGTTCTAGCCAGTCCACCTTATTACTTTTTTAATTTGCGTTTAGTCTGTTGACGCATAGCGTGGTACAATATTGTATGTGGTTTTTACTATGTATTTCACGTTGTAAATAATGCAACCGACAATTGTATGTGGATTATGCTATGTATTTCACGTTGTAGCTAATGCAACCGACAATTGTATGTTGATTATGCTATGTATTTCACGTTGTAACTAATGCAACCGACAATGTATGTTGATTATACTATTTATTTCACGTTGTAACTAATGCAACCGACAATGTATATGGTTTATACTATGTATTTCACGTTGTAACTAATGCAACCGACAATTGTATGTTGATTATGCTGTGTATTTCACGTTGTAACTAATGCAACCGACAATGTATGTTGATTATACTATGTATTTCGCGTTGTAACTAATGCAACCGACAATGTATGTGGATTATACTATGTATTTCACGTTGTAACTAATGCAACCGACAATGTATGTGGATTATACTATGTATTTCACGTTGTAACTAATGCAACCGACAATGTATGTGGATTATACTATGTATTTCACGTTTTAACTAATGCAACCGACAATTGTATGTGGAATATACTATGTATTTCAAGTTGTAACTAATGCAACCGACAATGTATGTGGATTATGCTATGTATTTCACGTTGTAACTAATGCAACCGACAGTTTTATGTTGATTATGCTGTGTATTTCACGTTGTAACTAATGCAACCGACAATGTATGTGGTTTTTACTATGTATTTAAAGTTGTAACTAATGCAACCGACAATGTATGTGGATTATACTATGTATTTCACGTTGTAACTAATGCAACCGACAATGTATGATGGATTATGCTATGTATTTCATGTTGTAACTAATGCAACTGACAATGTATATGGGTTATACTATGTATTTCACGTTGTAACTAATGCAACTGACAATGTATGTGGATTATGCTGTGTATTTTACGTTGTAACTAATGCAACCGACAATGTATGTGGATTATACTATGTATTTCACGTTGTAACTAATGCAACCGACAATGTATGTGGATTATACTATGTATTTCACGTTGTAACTAATGCAACCGACAATGTATGTGGATTATACTATGTATTTCACGTTGTAACTAATGCAACCGACAATTGTATGTGGATTATACCATGTATTTCAAGTTGTAACTAATGCAACCGACAATATATGTGGATTATGCTATGTATTTCGCGTTGTAACTAATGCAACCGACAATGTATGTGGATTATTCTATGTATTTCAAGTTGTAACTAATGCAACCGACAATATATGTGGATTATACTATGTATTTCACGTTGTAACTAATGCAACCGACAATTGTATGTGGATCCTATGAAATATTTTAATTTGTGACTGATACATCCGACAGATTTAAATGATGCAACTACACACTCCATGTTGGAGATGATGCCTCCTACTATTTTATGTGGGGCATATTTTATATTTCATGTCGGGACTTATTCATCCGGCATTTTTATGCGGTGCTTACTATTCATTTAGAGTTCGGCAGACTCGTACGATACCTTCATATTGACCATGATTGTTTGCTTGTAATATAGACCAATGTCACATTACACCCGATTCTACTACCGAACATACCTCGTTAACACGCCGCGTGGAACAGAAGACATGTTTACAGCCTATAAAACATGGTTCCATTAGCGAACTAAAGCTAGTCTCGCCTGCAAATATTTTAATACAGTACAGTCAAAACCACAACACACAAGAAGTCACAAATCTTTAGAATACCACCAAGATGGCTAAATATCATTTTATTATCTCCAGAAGATTGCATTTTTCAGTGTTAAAAATGTTCATTAAACATTAAAGCAGTAAGTGTTAGTTTATTTGTTTTAGACTTGAGTAATTCGACATAAAAAAAGCTTAACTGATATTTCGTTCTTATGGTTTTGTGCCTTTGAGTGTATGTAATGCAAATTAACTTTCGTTTTAGAAATTTATGGATGGTGTTTTTATCGTATTGGCTGCGTTATTTTACGTACAATTTAATAGTTTGGGGTCTTTGAACCTTGATAAATCTTGATAAAAGTAAAATATCACACATTAAATTATTTAATTGGCAGTTAACCAGACTTAAAGCCGTTTATCTTGCAAAAAAGAACTAATGATTTCATTAACTTCGGAGGAGTCCATGTATTATACACTTTCGTATTCTGTGAGTTTGGTTGAATTTTTATTTTTACGGTCAAGTTACCGGCCTCGGGTTATAGTGGTCAGAACTCCTGGATGCTGACACAGAGGCCCCGGGATCCATTCCCGGCTAGTACTGAGGGATTTTCTTCAAAGGGGGAATAATTCCCATGGTCACCAGGGTTTGGTTAATTACGCCTAAGTTAGGTTAAGATATTCATTGGCTTCACATCCTCATATTCACTATCATCCCCTCATCTCATCTTATGGGGACATGGAAAGAGCCTCCACGGAAAGGATGTACGATTAGTACATTCAGGCTGGGTAAAGGTACATTAGTACTGGCTAATCTTTCCGCACGATGAGTTAAAGATTGGTGTGGCCCAAGCGCTAATATTTTTATGGTTGACTTAGGGACAAGGTTATTAGCAAATTAATTTATGAGGGAGGCGTATAGCCAGAACGGGTAGTAAGACGTGGGGCTAAAAGAATTTTGAGAGAAGAGCGAAAAGAGTACCTAATGAACTCCATCTGTATTTACTTGTAGTGAGGATGCAAACCTACACTTTGAAAAAAATTAATTGCTAGTATAGCTAGTTGGAATTGATTTCTGCCATCCCCACTAAGAGTCATTCACTCTAACCATACGTTCAACTTTACTCCTATCCACATCGATGTTATGTTCAAAGTGTGCCGTTGAGGGGGAGGTCAGAATTTGAATCCTGGTTTGGTACAACAAGGGTTATTTTCCATTTATGATCTATCACCGTGGTTTTGCCATCCTCCTGGTTGTTATTTTTCTCGAAGCTGTTCCCCCTCAACCTTTATTATTGTTTTAAATTGTTACTAGCCCTTGTGTTAAACTTATAAAACTAAACAAATAAAAACACTTTCCATTTTAAGTTTATGTGCACAATATCTTCTTGAGCCATCCCAAAACGAAAAGCCCATTTGAAGTCGAAAATAAAATAAGTTCAGGAGTGCCCGTAAGGGGGGCAATTTCCCCCCTAAGATTCTAAGGTTGTATACATATTAGAATTAGGCTAATCTCACCCAAAAGTGTTCTTAACTACCGCTCAGTGCCCCCAGCCAACAAACAGCGACTTATAGAATATAACTAATAAACTAATTACACCAGACCACCTGCTGACTTGTGGGTTGATAGCTTGGCACATGCGCGAGCAATTCCAACAGCATTCACCATTCAAATCATCAAGGTCAAGTGTTCACCCACGAATTTGGATAAATTTGAAACTTTTTCTTAGGTTGTATCTTATTTTCAGGAGACAAGGATTGCCTTAAAAAGCGTCTTTTGAAGCTTCAGTTTACTAAATTTTCCCAGGGGAGGACTCCCGGTCGCACCGACGTACTGGGGGGTATTCTATACCCAGCAGAGCCACCCCCTCCCCCTTCCCTGGAGAAAAATCCTGTGGGCACCCTTGAAAAATTTATACTGTTTTTTCACCTAATATCAAAAATAAACTTCATATTGTGCAACCTCANCTTCAAATTGTGCAACCTCAATATAATACTGCTTCGATCATAAAAAGTATATTATGCAGTCTACCGTACACGGATTTTCCCCCCACCACGTCTTATTACCCGTTCGTGCTATACGCATTTAATTTCACTATTGGGGTAGGGATTGCGTTTTGAAGTTGATGAAATCAAATGCAGTTGGCCTACTTGGTAACGTTGTTAACAGAAGTAAATAAAATTCAAGAGAAGGTCAAAATTTATATAGGAAAATGATCGTTATTACTCAGTTTGTAAGTTGTTTGTCGACCCCTCGTTTTCTCTCTCGAAATATTGAATATATACAAAACTATGATACTACCGATTGTTTACGGCTGTGAAGCGTGGTCTCTCACTTTGTACCAAGAAAGTTTCTTTAGAAAAAAAATAAATGCCGAGAAAAATATTTGGGCCTAGTAGAGATGAATAAACAGGATGATTAAGGAAGTGGCTGAATGAAAAACCTCATTGTTTTTATGCATCCCCAAACATATTAAGAAAAATCAAGGCACCCAGATTGTGTAGCGCGTATACGTGATGACAGGAGTGTACACAACATTTTAGTTGGTAAACCTGAAGATACAAGACTCCTTGGTAGACCAAGACGTCAATGGGAGGATAATGTGAAAATACATTTGAAGGAGGTTGTGTGTCATGTTAGGGATTGGATGGCGGTGTCTCACTATAGGGTTGAATGACGAGCTTAATTTCTGGTGACCAAGAACTTTCGCGTAACCTAAGGTCAGAGAGATAATTAGTAAGTTAATAGTATAAGGATAATGAATCTGAATGTAGATAAAGTGTTCACTGCATTTGCGGGGATTCAGAGAGGGGAAAATATAATTTTAAAAATCTTCGGTACACCCAACTGGGAATCGAACCCCAACCTCCCCTTAACCGTAAAACCAGACTAGAGGAGTTTTACTTTACAGCAGTGTGGTTTGAAAGGAAATATTCCGTCCCGTCTCCTGTTACATAACATTGTCAGGCTGTGGGTGAAGCCCATTGCACACAGACAGTCATGTGATACTGTACGTTTTTTATTTTCCTTGTTTGTTTGGCTTGGTATCTTAACAATCTTTAGATCCGAGCCGTTCTATGCTACTGTTGATATATCCTTTTTTTTAAACAATGTATCATTTTCTTATTTAAAGTATAGTTACAAACAGGCTAAATACTATCTTATCCTAATTCCCTATGTTAACCCCCCCTACCCTATAGTAAATTAACTAAATTTTATTACTAAGTAAATGTTCATCGCCGGGATCTCTACTTTAAGCTCGATGGTGACCAGAGGGCTGCCAAACAGCCACCTTTTTCCATCTTGTCCCAGGAGGCCCAACTGCCTCAATCCCTTTCTCCTGTTGCCAAGAGAAGGGATCAGCCGTCTTAGGGTTCTCTCCTGTGTACAGGTCACATCTCAAGATTTTTTTCGGATGGAAAGTTGGTCCTTCAGGTTGTTAGGGCATTCCCAACCTCCCTCAGGACCCATCAGCCAAACTTTTCTTCCAGCTCCCAACTCGTGTCCGTCACATTCCAGCTATTTATTGCCTCTCCTCTCCGAGGGGTTGCTTCCGTTATCACCTAACTTTCAACCCCTCTACTTATTCCTAAATATCCGCTACTGACCACTGTGTCATCATCATTGTCACTGCCGTCAGTTCTGTTTTGTAGTTCTTGTCTGTCTAGTCTTGATCTTCTATCTGTAGCTTTAGTCATTGCTGTCAGGTAATCATTCCTAGCTTTGTCTGATACTTCTGATGCAATAGCGTCCAGGAGTTTCCACATAACTGGGTCTCTCAGAATGTGTCCTACAAGTCTTCCTTGTAATCCCAGTTGGAGGGGTCTTCTGACCTCTTGGGTTTGGACACATTCCAAAACTACATGTTCTGGCGTTCCCTCCTGTCCACAGACACACTCACTCGAGTCAATTGATCCCTGCTTTCTTAAGGATGCCGGATATAGTCCTTTCCCAGTTCTAGGTGCCAATTCTCAAGTCTTTCCACAACATTCGGAAACATTTTAAATGTTCGCCTCCCAGTTTCTCTCTCCTCCCATCGTCTCTGCCACTCTGATAACAATGCCATTTCTGCCTCTCCAACATTGTTGACTTCCGGGGAGGGTAGCATCTTCATTTCTTCCAGCTTATTTTTCTTCAACCAGTATCCTACTCCTTTTACCCTTATCAGGAGATCCAGCGGCCACACACCTAGGGTGACGATCAAGGCATCTGTCGCCACAGTCCAGAAGGCCCCCGACAAACTCTGAAGAATGTTTCTCTGAATCCCCCGGATGGCTCTAGCCGGTACTACGTTATTCAGTCTGTGTGCCCATATACGAGCTCTATAGCCGACAATGGAGAGTAATATTGTTTGGTGGTACACCTTGATTATCCACATAGGTAAGGGGAATCTCCGCTGGCCTATGCTTATGATCTTGTTCATAACCTTTTGGTCTTTGCCCACTACCTCCTCCATATGAGCCGTGAAGTTCCTGTTCTTGTCCAGTGTGACTCCCAGGTATCTGACCGTATGGCTTCTCCTGATTGCCTTGCCATCGATCTTAATGCTAGGATTTCAGATTAGCTTTACCCTAAACAACATGAACGTCGTCTTCGCCGGTGCTATCTTCAGTTTGAAACTTTTACACCCTCTAGCACCTGGGTGCTCTTTTATTCTATGTTATTTCCTAGAGCCACCTTACACAATTATCATAAGGACATCTGCAAATGCGACTACTCCATGTGTCTCGGGTAATGTCTCCAACATCGTTAATCCGGGTTCTAATCTGATGTACCAGAAGACTGGTCCACAGACCGATCCCTGAGGACCTTTAGTTAGTACGTTCTGAACCTTTGCTCTTGGGCATCTCAGGGTATCATATCTGTTCCTACAGTAATCCTTGAAGCTCTTATATGGGCTTCCTGGACACTGCAAATCCCTCAGACTTTTAAACAATGCCGGCCACCACAGGTTATCAAAGTCCCCTGAGATGTCCACGAAGATACCTACCACATACTCCTCCGTGGCGGAGCCAATCAGATCCATAGCCCTACAAATGGCATCTTCTGTAGACTCGCCCCTTCTGAAGCCATACTGCTGCTGGTACTGTATATACCAAGTAATAGAAAAATGACGTCATTATTCGCTTTGGTGTCCCGCCATAGGGTCCAAGGCAGTACTATCACAATAGACTAGACGGCCGATGGCAAGGATATTGGGGTTTGAATCCCGGTCGGGTGTACTGAGGGAGTTATTTTATTCCGAAATGCCTTTTCACTCTCCCTATACGCAAATGCGCGCATACTTCATCTAAATTTAACCCAATTCATCTTTAATCCATTTGCGTAATTATTATATAGACGCATCCAGAGCGGATAGTAAAACGTGGTGAAAAAAAAATTATACCATTAAACTCTACCCTCACGATTTGGTTTATTTTTCCCTTTGTTCATATCTTAGTTCGTCCCCGATTATTATTCTACCCTCTCCACACCTCGTATACAAAGTGACAAATCACTAGCTTGAATTATTTACATCCACTTTCAACTTACAAGTGATTGATTTCAATATTATTTGTAAAAAAAAGTCTTAGTTCATTATGCCATAGCCCGCTTTGGTGGCCGCATGGTTTAACGTACTACTCTCGTGTCAAACTAGACGGCTGATGACGGGGAGATCGAGGTTCGAATCTCAATCGGGTGTACTGAGTTTTTCCAAAATGGTTTTCCATTTTACCTCTAAGAAAATGCGGGTACACTTCATCTAAATATAACCTTCCTAATCCCTAAAACCATTAGCGTAATTAGTAGATAAGCGTATAACCCGAACGGTTAGAAAGACGCGGTGCTAAATATAAATAACTATGCCAAACATTATAATTACTTTAAATAAATGTACATAAAAATATATGTTGTAAGGTATCTTGATGATAAACAATTTTGTGTGTTTTTCTCTGTATTTTTAAGTTCGTATAAGTGATATAAAATCGATTTTTTCTAAGCCATATCTTGCAGTTTTTGTCGAATAAGCTCGTTCGCTTATTCCTTTACCAATTTATTTTGTATATTGGCAGACCTGTTAGATATCCCACACTGATTTGTTTACTTTTTGTGTTGTATTCGCGAACTTTTTTTTTTAACTAGATAGGTATATAACACATTTATTTTTTACTCTGTTCTAATTGGGTCCACATAGTTTCCGCATTCCGTAGTACATTCCATCCTGATGGATATTTCGAAAGTCTCTCCATTATCAGCTAAAGTATATAATTAAAGCTAATATTTTAGGAAGAATATTTCTAATAAACATTGGGCTAACTGGTGGAAAAGAGGCATTACTTTTAAGCGAAGATAACCTAGTTCAACCACAGAGTTTTATCCTTAAAATGTAATTATTTACTTCAAGGGCTCCGCCCTTGACCCGATTGTAAGCTTATCCCTTGGGATTGGTGTTAAGGTCAAGGAACTCGGCCGTAGTCATGATCGTTGAACGTTATTCTCAGGTCTATTGTCAATAAATCACCTTTGAAATACTTAATTTTGAATCTTATTTGGGGTTAAATATACTATGTCAACTCCAGTCGTTGCATAAAAACGCATTTAAAACAATTATGTTATAGGTAAAACTAGTTTCTGGGTCTTCGTCTGATAGGGCCTTTTGTTTATATACGGACCTAAAATCCATTCCGTTGTACTACATCAGATAACGTCGCTTTCTTTTATTCATTGAGAAAAATTTCAAAATAAATTTAACTTTAAAGTTATCTGAAAAGGTTGAGTAGCTATACGATGAATTCATTCAATGATGTAATTTCCCCTTTTAGCCATAAAATATTTACAAAAAATTATTTACAGCTTAGGTACGGTCTTATCACTCCTGGATAAATATTAATCTAGCCGTTAAATATTTTTATCTGGTCGATAAGCTAAAAGTGCGTCTTATGACCGCCAGATAGCATTTACCTGACAGATAAAATGTATTTATCCATCACATTTTTATCGGGAGGTTTAAGTACCTGATAATTTTTATCTGAAAGTTAAAATCGTCGTTGACATAGTGACGCTTTGTTTTTCATGAGGTTTCACCTATCAGGATCTGTTTTTAGGTTAAAATCTTTGCTCGCGTGTTTAGTAAGCACAGGCTCAGGTTCTAACTATATATAAAGTTTGAACATTTAATTCACACCTTTACAAAAACTGACAAGTTATTTGTAAAGTTATAGTTATATAAGAACAAATTATTTAGATGTGAGATAAATGACATTTTGTAAAGGTTGTAACCAACTATTGCCCACATCTTGGCTGACACAGAAATTGGTACTTGCAAGACAACTTAGATTCTGCACCCACGTGACAGCATCGGTTTAATCGCACTCGTTTAGCCGCCATTATTTAACAAAAGTTGAGCGTTGTCTCTAATCGCTAGGTTGTAGAGGTATCAGCAGGTCTTATACGCATGCGCGCACCAGTAAAAACAGTACCAACCTTGCGTTTTCTGCATGAAAATGTATTTATCCTACATATAGCTATCCGGCAGATAAATTCAGTTCATAATACGCATAAAACATTAAAGTGGCTGATAAACTTTATCTGCTCGCTAACTTTAACCTCCCGATAGCAATATTTAGCCTGTAGCCATAAGACCGGCCCTGAGTTGACAAGCAAAGCTCCTTACCTTTCTTACCTTAACGTAACTGCCACTTTTTCTGATGGTGAGATTGTATTTCTCACATTTGTATCAGCCAAACAATGCAGTAATTCATCAAATGTTGCCACTGACATGCGAAAATACTTGAAAAACTTATCGTCATACTGGCGTGATACAACCAAATTTAAACTAAAATCACCTTCAAGTAATCTACAACTAATTATATGGTGTACCCAGAATCATATTATATTTTCTTTAATTTTTGTTTTCTGCGTAGAAAAAGTATGTTGCCAACATATGGTTTACGTCGTCATCCAAGGTGTATCTTACACCACGTCAAAAGCACAAGTGAAACAAGCGGGAGTTTCCCTCTCGTCCGAAAGCAACGTCAGAATTGATCACGCGAATAAAAGCTCGCGCGACAAAACCATCGCGTGCTAAAATACCTCTCGTCTGAAAGTAGCACGTAAAGGCCGATACACACAGAATG
>CABFWB010001277.1:0-47059 GCA_902151455.1 Timema bartmani
AGACAGACAGACAGACGGAAATTCAAAAACCACTTTTTCGGATTCAGGGAGTCATGAAACGTCAAAATTCATCTAAATCTTAAGTTCGATTTTTTTGACGATCACCATACTTTCTCTACCTGTAAGATAGAGAGAAAGTAAAAAGTTGATATTTAAAAACTTTCTAGATATATGTTCCGGACTTCACCGTGAACACACGCAGTTAGTATTGCTAGCAAATATATTCCTGGCTCAACGCCTTATTTGAAATAGGTTAAATACTTATAATGAAATTATGAATACTTTGCTAAAAGTACCCGCCTCGGTGGCGTAGTTGGCTAACGCGCTAGATTCATGTTGAGCTAGACTGTCGAGGATGGGAAGATTGAGGTTCGAATCTCTGTCGGGTGGACTTGGGGGGTGGGTGGGTTCCTAAATGGTTTTCCACTCTCATTTCATGCAAATGCGGGTTCACTTCCTCTAAATTCAATCTTCCAAATTCTTAACACAATAGCGTAATTAGTACTGAAGCTTATAAACCGAACGGGTATTAAGACGTGGTGCTAAATAAAATAACCGAATGGGTAGTAAGACGTGGTGCTAAATAAAAAAAAAATAAAAATAAAAGTAAAATACATGTTTCCTACGCTTCCATAAATGTGTTCGTTGTGCCTCATCAAAATCGTATCGTTTTACATATTCCAAATAATTTATTGATGTTATTTAAACTCACAGCATGAAATTTCTATAAAGTGGTGTTAGTTATTTGTTCAAAATAACTTCGTCAAGGTACTATCAACTTTGGAAGGTTATCTTCCTATGACCAGACAAGGAAGCAGGAGAGAACAGGACGTGCTAGGATTCATTAATCTTTATCAAGCCTCTTCTCTCTCTCTCTCTTTTCCCTCCATTCCTTTCTGACTGGTATTCGCAGGGCGTGTATTTGACATGCGAGGTTGAAGCGCATAGTACTAGGTCAGTTCAAACCCTATCAAGAATGGGGTTTGGAGGGGCTTAGGGTGAGATCAAACCCTAGAGTCAGGTACTTTTACATTCATAAAATATACAGTGGGCCAAGGGGAAGTCCAGTCGAACACTTATTATTTTACACATCGGGAGTTGAACACGCAACGGATGCTGACCAGACCAACCTTTTTGGCCTTGGAATAGCTCCTTCCTTTATTCGAATACGATTCAGAAACGGCCGATTTGATTTTTAATCATTCATCCCCAAAGCTCAGCCTTTCATATATACTTGATTGTATAGCCTTGTTTTCTTCCATATTTATGTTCTTGGAATGTATAATGTATTTATACTATTGGCAGTTTAAAGCCACATTTGAGTCACCATTGGCTGTGATATTAATGATAGCTTTTAGTAGCTGATGATATCCACACGTCCATAACAGACTCTGCTTTAAAATATGAGTGAAGAATGCAGGACAATCCCAGTATTGCCCTGTGGTAGAATATTGGTGCACAAAGTTAAAGGTCTCAGGTTAGATTCCCATGTCCATGTGTGTTTATCAATTTATTCGAAAAAACTATATGTTTTTTGACTAGTTAATATTTCTGAGAGGAGATTTTTTTTAACAAACAGGCTACCCGCTTCGGTGGCCGCCTGATCTAGGGACAGGGGTTTTCCATTTAACGATTACATACCTCCAATAGTTTGCCCAAATTTGTCCCCCTCCAGTATGACTTCAATACATGTCAAAAGCTTGGTTTTACTTTACATTGTGAAATATGGATGGATAGGAACAGAACAACTAAGAGAAAATCATAAAGATTTTTTCATATTTAATTAGAGAAAAACGGCAAATCACAAGTACACCTGCTAGCTTTTAACTAGAGGAGAAATTTGCTGTTATTTTTGTGTAATCAAAACATAGAAATCAAGGTAAAGTTCGAATCACTTACCCCCATTATTTGGTGTCCGTGTCCATACCCTTAAGAGTTATAGATACAGCTGGCTAAGAACCCCTGGACTCTAAGGCGTAACTCTTGCAATAAACTGGACTGCTGATGAGGGAGAGATTGAGGTTCAAGTCCTGGTCAGGTGTTCAGAGGGTGGTTTTTAATAAAGGGTTTTCCACTCTCCAGCCACGCAAATGAGGATATGTTTTCTCTTAATTAAACCTTTAATATCCCTAAAACATGAGCATAATTAGTACGTGTGTGTATACCCTGAAAGGGCAGTTAGATGTGGTGTTAAAAAGAATATAAAAAACAGTACGTCCAACACAGGGGTTACTAACATCTTTGGATGAAATGCACCTACGTTAGCGTGGAAGAGAGATAGGAAAATAATTATATATTCAAAGTGTATGTGGGAAAAACTACTATTGCATCTGGATTATAATGACTTTATTTAAAAGAAACACAATATTATGTACCTATAACAACATAGTTAGGTGAGATTATTCTGGAATCAACCATATCCAATAATAGGCAGATAATCTAGTCTTGAACTTTAACTAGTATTATCAATAAGTGTTTTTACTCAATGCTTAGGCTAGTATTAATGAAGTTTTATTTAATTAATACAACATATTACCTCAAATATGTCTTATAGCACTTAAATTATTATTATTATTATTATTATTATTATTATTATTATTATTATTAGCACCGCGTCTTAATACCCTTTCGGGTTATACGTACTTACGCTAAATGTGCAATGGTAGGGTGATTGTGAGATGAAATGGAGGACCTACAGTTTTACGTGGAATCCGAACCACGGTAGAGGCCTGGCATTACTCACATTCACAAGTTGTGATTAATACACATCTTGTCAGAGGTGAAGGAAGGGTTTGGCAATCAGATAAATCTGTGCCGGGACCGAGGATTGAACCCCGGACCCTTAGCACAGAAGTCTGACACCTTACCCCTAGACCACCAGGTCACCCTATAGCACTTAAAATAACTTTCAGTTGGGATTTATTGTTTACGAAAATTCTTCACCATCTTTTCTAGGGTGACATTGACACAAGTAGTTATGGATAGGGCCTCTCCCTTCCCCTCATAAAAAAAGTTATTATTCAAAGTCCAAACCTGGAATTACACAAGTTAGGTGGCCGCATGGTTAACGCATCACTATCATGTTAGAATAGACTGCCGATGGCAGGGAGACTGGGGTTCAAGTCCCGGTCGGGTGTATTGAAGTGGTTTTTTTTCCCCAAAATGGTTTTCCAATCTTTCTCCTCGCAAATTCGGATCCACCGTCTCTTAATTTGAACTTTCTTTCTCCCTAATTCACTAGCGTAATTAGTGCCTATGCGTATAACCTGTACAGGTAGTAAGACACGGTGATATAAAAAATAGTAGGCTGATCTAGTCAAATGATCCAAACACAAAGGTGCTGGTCCTTACAATGGCAACTTCAGAACTAGAATAGAATTCTGGTAGTAAAAAACTCTTAAAATAGATTAATATATGCTTTGTGGTCAATATTGATATTGTTTTATTGTTTTACAGTGATTTTTTCCTGGGTACAAGCCGTAAAACCACTTTTTTTTTAAACTTAATTTAAGTTTTGGTTTTATTATTATGTAAATCTCGAATGAAAAAAGATTTTCCACACAAAGGCAAGAGATATAATGGCAGTGGCACTTGGCACAGAATAATGTGAACTATTCGAATGCTAGTAAAAACAATCGATTGTTTTTTTGGTCGTGGTCTCGATTGTGCTCATCACTAACGACAAGCAGCTGTGCTCACCATTATTAACTATGGTTGTGCTGCAGTCATCAAGTAAACAAAGCGTATTCGGCTGTTAGTGGCGCTTTACTGTGATTTGTGATTTAAGTTTCATATTAATCTGTTAATTTAACATAAAAATCGGGTATGTTTCGTAATTAAATAGCAAAATAGATAAATATATTTCTTTATAAAATGAAGAAAATAACACATTTTTTCTCAGCCGCAATGCTTAAAAGAAAGAAATTTAAATACCCAGAAGAAGTAATTAATTCATCTTAATTGACTGCTGTTTCATTCTCAGTTTCTACTATGGCAAAGGAACAAATGGAGCAAATGTGGCCTTCCTGTTTATTTTGAAGCTAAGAAACACCGTTAAATACATAAATTATTAGAGAGAGAAAAAGGTATACCCACCTATTTTTCTAGTAAATAGCACTGGTTTTACCATAGTAACAGTATCTTTTTTGTTGCTATTCATATGATATATCAAAAGTAGCAGCTACAGACCACACGACTTGACATGTGAATATATTAAAATTGTATTAGTAAATTTGGTAACTCTCAAGAAAGTGTCTTCCTATTTGAATCTGACTGAACGTATGCATGCTACTGCAATCAAGATGTATTCTAACAGCCTTGTGACTAACTATACAACACATGTTGACATTCGAGCTAATGCTTGGAAGTTTCAAGTATACCTATTATGAAATTTCTGGTAATTTAATACCAAATCGTGTTTAGGATAAGTCACGTAGTTTGGTAACGCCTTTGAATAAATTCTCTTACTTCTTTTAAATTCCCAACAGAAGAAAAATTTAAGCACTTTTCCCGCTCTTATTTACTGATGTTCGAATTTAAAGCAATTTCCGGCTTTACCGATCATTGGACACTCTGTGCAATGTGTATTATACACAATGGCACTAAATAAAAAAAACACTAAAACCATTCAGCGCGAGAATATAACTTAACATTTTTTTTAGCGCCACGTCCTACTACCTGTTCAGGTTCCACATATTATGTACAGATTACGTTAATGAGTTAGGTATTAAGGTTGAATTGAAAGTAAGTGTACCCTAAATTGCGTAGAGGTAAAGTATTAAACCATTTAGAAAAAAAACAACCTCAAGATACTCGATCAGGATTTGAACCCCGATAACACTGTCAAGAATAATCCAATCTATTGCGAGAGTAACGCCTTAGGCCATGTGGCCACCGAAGTAGGTTTTAGATCAATATTATTTTATTTATTCCCCGCGTCTTACTATCCATATGGGCCAATAAGTGGCACACTTAATTACACTAGTAAGGTAAGGGTAAATAATGTGGGATTTGGAGAATATGTACCCAAATTTGTGTGGAGAAAGTGTGTCTAGCTATTTAGGAAAACGACCTTCAGGACATTAAGACAGTATTCTATATCCGACCTCCTCGTAAATGTAAACTATATGAGCCTGTTATTTTATCCGCTTGCCTACTGATGCATTTAAAAAAAATAACCAAAGTAGCGTATCACGGACTAGACAAGTGGGAGCGAAGAATAAATGGCTGGTGGGTAGAGGGATATTAGGCTACAGATTAATGTATTTACTTGAATATTTAATTGGTGAGGATTCGCAATTATCACTTTTAATAAACCAATTTTATCTTGTACATATCTGCCATGACGTGTTTGACCATCTCCTGATTTTATGCCACCTATCATGGTACAGTTTAATAGACCACATCGCCTTCCCATGGACCTCCTTCGGGACCTTAACATAGTCAACAACTTGGTTCGACCCTGTATATTTGCATTTGATACGAAGGTTAACAACAATAGTATTTATTTTATCAGAGAGAGAACACTGTTTATATAAGATATCACAATGTGACGCAAATAGTACACGCTTCATAAACATCTGAGCAGTCCAAATGTAGGAAGGAATAACTGGTCTCTGATTGATAATTCAATTTAAGCAAGGAACTCACTTTTTGACCCCCCCACTTCGATAGACAATGAAAATGATCTGATATAAGTAAGTTACTGTTGAGAGATCTCCGGTGAATGAGAAGCATAGATAAAACACTTGAAAGAAGGCTGGATAAGTATTAAGACGTGGAACACCAATTTTATTTTAATTATAGCATAGTTATAAAACCAACAATTAAGATATGGTGGCAAAAAATAATATTTACTTAAATGGAACTGTGAGCATGCACTTGATTCAGAACTAATGTAACCCATAGATTAATAGGCCTACTGCAACATATTCACTTTCCCTTTAACGATATTATTTCCAATTTTAGCTCAAACTTTCTAATAATCGAACACATTTTTACGATCAAAAATAAATGATGGTATAGCACACCGCACATGCTTTCACTTTTATCTTAAAATATACATTTACTAGAAAATTGCAGGATTTGTGAAACAAAACAATAGGTCTATATATTGTTGTAAAAACACTACACCAAAGATCATAAATGTATACACTGTTACTTACTCTATGGTATTAGGAACTAGGAATACTGATACCAAAAAAATTAGAAAAGAGAAACAACATTGTCTACCAAAGAGCATAAGAATCAAATTCATTTTCAGACCTAAATTAAAAAGTATAGATTTGCTTATAGCTCAGAAAATATTGGTTCTATAAAAATATATTTCAAATAAAAGATGTATATCTTTAGTATTCCTACTACAACTTTACAATAAGTTATTTCGTATATCTAATTGTTGCGGAGAAATGATGAAAATTGGAAAATTTCCCTCATGTAAAATACCCTCAAAGTAAGATTTCATAAGAAAATAAGAATTTCCATCTTATTTATAATAATAAACAATGTCAAGATATAAAATTTAATCATAATCTTTGGAGCAAACTTAGAGAAAATAGATTTTTTTATCTTTTTGCCCTTCAGTAAACTACCCTTAGTTTTAGGGTTAGATGACCAATTCCAAAAATCCCTCGGGGGGATCATATGAAAACCCCAGATAATAAGTTTGAGCCCACTCGGTAAAATAGTTTTGGCTCTATCCTAAGGTGCAGACAGACAGACGGCATTGCTAAAACCACTGTTTTGGTTTCAGGGGGTCATGAAACGTCGATATTTATCAAAATCTCGAGTACGAATTTTTTCACGATCACATTATTTTATCTCCGAGCTGTAAAGAGAAAATAAAAATTAATTTATCACATTTATATTTAAATTCTTCTTTTATTAATAGCGTGGTTTTGATTGGTATGATATTTTTTAATATTAGCGAAAGTGGATTTTGCATCAAGTTCAGGGATAAGGGCATGGTTTGAATGTTATTTAGATCATCCGCACAAGAGTACTTAGATCTAAAATTACTAAGGTGGGGGTGTAGGAAGCGCGAGAAAAAGTCAATGTTTTTCAAGTTTTTATAACAAAACTTATTTGGCAAAAAATAAATAAAAATTGCTTCAATACAAACAAAGAGTTTTAATTTTCTTCACATGGTGATATCAACAGTTGTTGAATATCTTTCATGAGCATAGCGGCATTAGATGATAAACCTTTTAAATGAAGATACTTTTTTTTCACTAAATTCCAGGACACCCTTGACAGATATTAAAGAAATGTTGATATTACCATGTGAATAAAATTAAACTCGAGATTTGTACTGAAGCTCTATTTTATTTATATGGACCAAAAAAGTTTTGATACAAAAATGCAAATACACTGGCCCTTTCTAGCGTTCCCTTCCATCACACCTTAATGGAGGTGGCAGACGCTAGTATCAATCACACATTTACATCCCTTATAACTCCGGTAAGTTAAATTTCAGTCAGTTACGCATCCAGCAGTAAACAATAATTGATTTAAATACGCATAGAGATACATATAGCAAAGATATCAAACCGTTTCACATCAGTGGAATCCCCATTCTCAACCTATTGCAACTAGATTCATACCATGAGCCAGGGAATTACTCTAGTGGTTAAACTCGGAAGAATCTTTAGATCCACCAAATGAAAAACTAAATTGACATTCCTTTACCTCAAACCTAGAAAAAGTAGAACCGCATCGATGAGCGGGTGGATTAAACAATAATATCACCTAGTTTAGTCTACAGGTGACAGGAAAGTCGGGGTTTGAATTCCGGCATGGTATATAATGAGGATTTTTTTTTCCGGCATAGTTTCGAACACTTACTGCATAAGTATGTGAATGCATTTCCTCTAAATTATACATTATTCATCCCTACTCTATTATACTAATTAGATGAGTAGAGCCTGGACTGTTAGTAAGATGAAGAGGGGAAAAAAGGAAATATTACAAAATAATAAACAAATTATGTTTGTTTCCAGTTAGAAAAAAGCTTGAATATTGAGTATAATTTTCAAAAGTCTGGTGCTTTTTGAGTATTTCCAGCCAACATACCTACTCTGAAAAAAAAAGGTCTATTCGGTAAAGAAGTTAAAATGGCAACACTGCTTAAGTAATCGGTCTCCAAGGAGATTTCCCGTCTCCACCTTTGTGAAGAGGGGTAAAGCGAATGTAGTGGGAGTAATAGGAGAAGGGAGATGTTCGGCTTTGAGCTGCCACACTACTCCAGACTACAGTAGCCAGTCAGGCAGGGGTAACCTAGGTCAGGGAGACCACAACAATTCCTCCCTTTACCCCTGTTTCTCCATCATTCAGACTTGTTCCTCGCCTTGCGCGCTACATGTGTTCTTCTTCCATCTTCATTTTGTCATGCTTTCTTACAAAGAGTTCATCAAAACAGAAACTAGATCTGGTTTTGTTCTTGTTCTAACGGAAAGATTCTGAATCGATGCATTCCTCAACAAATCATACTTTTAAATAGGACTTTTTTTTTTTCCAAAGAAAAACTTATCGCATTTGGTCTGTCTTTGTGTCTATAAGTTTGTCTATGTGGTCTACCTCCCGACTGTTGAACTAATTGGTAGATTTCAACCAAACCTTGTACATGTGTACATCATCTATATGAAAGGCGAATTATATATGGGAAGGTGAAAGTGTACGCATTGGGAGGAACAAGAGGCCACGGTCATTTAATATTGTCTGACTGTGACGGGGTGTTGGGGTTCGAGCTCTGGCCGAATGTACCGAGGTTTCTTTTTACCAATGTGGTTAAGTTTATTATAAATTATACCTTCCTCATCACTACCCTATTTAACATAGTTAAATGCGAACAATCTGGACGGGTAATAAGACGCAGCTAGAATAAAAACGATCTACAATAACGTATTTATTTACCTATGTGTTATCTTCGTTTTTAGTGTGTATGTTTGTTAATTCCGTTATTGCCTTCTTTCAAAAAATTATAACGATCCACCTGACTCCACCCTTTATTCCAACAGTCCGCCCTCTGTCTCCCATCTGATTATGGCCCACAACCTGTCTTCAACTTGAATATAATGGTTCACCTCCTGTTTCTCATTTGATTATAATGGTCCATCCTCTCCACCTGATTACAATGATCCACCCCCTGCCTCCCACCTGATTACTACAGCCCAATGAATTGAAGTCTTATGCAAAATTGTACTCTCATTCTATTATCCGTATAAGAGATCCTTTTCACAGTAATTATGATGTGAAACTTTGCTTCAATATTATGCACACGGCAATTTGGTGGTTAGAAAAATGTAACTATAATCTAAATTTTGCTTGCGCTTTTCTGCCTCCTTCAAACAGTGTAGCGAAACCACCCGATGAAGCCCCTGCAAAGGCGGGCAATGCATCCCTTAAACCTGAGTTAATCCAAGATCAAATTAGTTTTAAAAGTATTTCCTTTTCCTCTGGGTGCACTTTTCCTAGTGGATCTCGAACACACTATAATACTTGTATGTCTACAATAAGTGGTTCTGCGTTCAATAGAGGCTTGTTTACATTCAAAGTTTGTAAAAGAATAGGCCGGTCATTTTTCAGTTCTCTCAAATATTCTATATAAAATATAAATACGTACGAATTGTCAGGTAGAAGAAGACCAAAGCTCTTTATGGTCTTGTCCAAGAACTAGAGCTCACTCTTACCTTCATTAAACATATTTTCATTGAAGTCACTATAGGCAGACCATCTCGCTAGAACTCTGAGAAATTCTTGAGTGCTGATATAATCAGTCGGTTCAGAAAGTGCACGTTAAATAATCCAAATGAAAAAGATAAATGAAAAATAAAAATACTAAACAGGCGTATACCTCGAACGGGTAGTAAAACTCGATGCTAAAAACACAACCAAACGTCACATGACCACTGCTCTTATTGATTTACATACATACTTATTAGATTTGATGATAATGCACATTTCCACATTAATTTGGGAATGGAAAACTCTCAACAGGACGGGGTTTGGTGGACCATTCAAGGGTGACCTGGTGGTCTAGGGGTAAGGTGTCAGACTTCTGTGCTAGTGGTCCGGGATTCAATCCTCGGTCCCAGCACAGATTGATCAGATTGCCAAACCCTTCCTTCACCTCTGACAAGACGTGTATTAATCACAACTTGTGAATGTGAGGAATGCCAGGCCTACCTCCACCGTGGTTCGGATTCCACGTTAAACTGTAGGTCCTCCATTTCATCTCATAATCATCCTACCATTGCACATTAGCATAAGTGCGTATAACCCGAACGGGTAGTAAGACGTGGTGCTAATAATAATAATATTATTAATAATAAAAATTTACCCTCCAACGATTGTCTATCGCCAACGCTCAAAACGGATCGTGGCCGAACTACCTCCATCGTCGGGATCCTGTCCGCGGTATTTGGAATATCCGTCATGCCCGTCGACATGGCTCTTTGAAATCTTTTCGGATGAATTCTACTTCATGCACGACGAGGAATTATTCAAATGTACGTATGGACTGTGTACCATATGTTTAGTTACACATGTATACAACTGTGAGTCAGTGCTTGAATTACCGGATCTATATCGTCGGGTTTGATTTTTTTGCAAAAGTCGTAACAGTAGGTGCATGTGTGGCAGTCCTCACTTATGCCACTCCACAGAGTATATAAAGCACTCCGAAAGACCGAAAACAGTGTCCATATTTATCAAGTACATCAAATTTATCACGTTTTAAATAATTTTGAAATGAAATACTCGAATGATTATAAGTTGGTTAAACACTGAATGACAGTTCATTAAGTAAATGCACGGTAACGCTTTGAAAATTTGAAATGTTATTTCTACAGTCCAAAAATTTATCTTTGGATTAAGTACTCTTTGGATTTCAAGTTGAAATATATCCTATAATTTCACCCTAAATTTTAGTTAAATAGTTTTCCTTAGTGACCTTCAAATCAATAGAATATTTACCAGAGTTTAAATCTTTGAAGATCACTAATAACCTCTATGACGTATTAGCGACTTGAGTCAAGATAAGAACCTACTTTGAGATAATTCTACCAACTAGAGTGATCAAAATAATCAGCCTTCATGTTCAATTCTTTTCTAAATACTTAAATGTGGAAGAGGGCTAAAAGGTGCCAACAGAAGATGGTTCGTGACGTTAATATTCTAGTCGTTTTCAAATGCTTGAAGAAAAACACAAATATATATATACACCCTAAAGATGATGGGAAGGGACCGTGGCAGTCTCATGCATGGAAGGACAATATCACTCAAGAGTCACCTTAAGGGAACCATCCAAAGAACACCTCCTTACCACCACTTAACAACGCGATGTGTCTTATAGGAGAGCAGCACTGGAGCCTTAAAACCACAAAAAGAATCTGAAATTTACTAAAAAATTTATGTTGTACCCATAATAACAAATTAATATATTTGTTTAAAAATTCTTAATTAAGGTGAAGGGAAATAAACGAATTAACATCACCTTAATTGTGACAATTTTATTAAATGGTCGTTGAAAATTATCTAACAGTAGTTATTAAATCGTTTAATTTATTCCACTCTACATTCAATGTTGTTTATATGCTCATATCTTTCAACTTCATTCAGAAATAGATCATATTTTAAAATAATAAGTTCTGCGATGCAGCTGAAGGTCTGTAAAACGTTTCAAAGCTCCATAATGAAGCCTTCTTAATTAATTACCTGCCATGTTTGTGATACTACAAATAACTCTCTTCTTTAAATCATGAGATTCAAGTATATAAAGTATCTGCACTGGATGGCACTAAATATCAAACTCATTTAATCTGGTTTCCCAGTAATGATGAGGTAGTGGCTCGAGTCCCGTCCGGGTGAAGTGAAAATTTTTCATATATATTTTTTTTTCTTAACGTCTAGGAGTGAGGGCCAACTCATGCGTCATAGGTATATTACTTGCAACTGCATCGAGAATAAAACCAAGGGTTTTTAAACATATGGCTAACCTCCTGAATGCCTCGGCCACAGGTACAGGTTGATTAGGGGGTAGCAGTGGAAACCAAATAGGTTTTAAGAAACTGTATATTATTATTTGACTATAGATGTATCTGGTAAACGTGTTTTTATTTTATTTATTTGGTTGGGTCGCGCACTTTTTTAAAACATTTGTAAGACAGCAAACGTTATTGATACAAAGCCTACTGTACTCAAACGCCGTGTTGTAAGAATAAACCAAAAACAAATTCAGATTCACCCAGAAATCGCCAACTTAGTGAATTGAACTAATGGTTTTCAATAAATAGAGAATATTTCTCCACCAGGATCCCTAGTGTTCTCAAACTCTAATAAATGTTACTCTCTTTTCTACCATCCCTACTAATAGCTGACCTTAACGGAAAGGGTTAATAGAATTATTATTAGCACGGCGTCTTACTACCCGTTCGGGTTATACGCACTTACGCTAATGTGTAATGGTAGGGTTATTGTGAAATGAAATGGAGGACCTACAGTTTAACGTGGAATCCGAACCACTGTGGAGGCCTGGCATTCCACACGTTCACAAGTTGTGAGTAATACACATCTTGTCAGAGGTGAAGGAAGGGTTTAGCAATCAGATAAATCTGTGCCAGGACCGGGATTGAATCTCGGACCCCCAGCACAAAAGTCCGACACCTTACCCTTAGACCGCCAGGTCACCAACGGTTAATAGAAGAATCGATGATATTATTACCACATTAACCACTAGGCACACCATAGTAAACCTAACAGTGCTGTCTAGCGGTGAGATATAGAACTAATTCTTTTATTCCAATTGATCATATAATAGTCTACTTTAGTTCATTTTCTAGCACGTTATTTGAGTATAGACATTAGACGCAATTACTTTATTAGTTTAGTTTCCCCTTATCAGGGGATCGAATCGGGTGTGCTGAAGCTCAAAGCCACGGACATCACCACTAACTCGAAAGTTGGATCATTCATTAGCTTGTTATTCCTAGTGTGACTATTTTTTAATTTTTTTTAACGAATCCTATCATCCATCCGAGATGTACGCATTTAATTTCACAAAGGGTGTAGGGCTGAAGAATGTATGGATTAAATTAAATGTAACAGCATTTGCGTGGAGGTAAAGTGGCAACAATTTAGGAAAATACACTCTTTGTACACTCAGCCAAGATTCTGTCTCCAAGTTCCCCAGGACCGGCAAACCAGACTAGATGTGAAATATAGCTTATATCTAGAATTATGTAGCCTATATATTGAGGTGTCACGGCACTTACATTGGTAGAGATATGAATTTGTATTACGGTTGTTGCTAATCGTAATAGTTCAAGAGCCCGAGTGGGTATTCCAAATGGGGGGGCAGATTGAAGTCCAATTTGCTGGAGGTTTGGCACCTCCCTCCTCAAGAGAAAATTTCAGGAATTTAACCTAGTGGAAAAAAATGTTAGAGCATCTGAACAAAATTCTGAGCTAATTATATGGGTTTCAAGAGCCAATTTCAGCAAAAAAAGAAAGTTTCTGAAAAATTAACAAAAAATAAAAGCGAGTTATAGCGGAACCCACGGAAAAGAAGCATTATATTTTTCATAAGTTAAATGAACGGAACAAACTGAAAAGAAAAGTTGTGTAATAGGAAATAGGGGGAAACCTACATTTTATCATTCTTATTTCTGTTAGCTCGGATAATCATGATTCAAAGTTTTAATAGCAAATGGCAATCAAATCCCAAATACAAAATTTAATTTTTTAATAAGAATTAACAAAAATAAAGTATATATTGCAGAGTGATAAGGGGGAGGGGGGCTGAAGCCCCCCTTTATAAACCATTTGTGGGAGCCCATGTTTCTACCCAAGAAGCACAAATTAAATACACAGGAACGTTATTTGCTTGAAAGCTCGTTTAAAATAATATACACACGAGGCAAATTGACTTAATATTATAACAACATAAATACATGTGTTTTAGCTAGAAATAGCACTCTGTTAGTGTAGAACCACTATTATTTTACTTAATTCCTCACCATCTCGGCAACAATACGAACTCATACACTGTAATTAACACAAGCTTACCTGAGATTAGTTTGAAGACTATATTTGGTACAAGATTAAGTTTTAAATTTAATGATAGCACATTTAATGGTAATATGAGGATGAAATCATGTCTTTTAATCATTGAAGAATTAACATATTATTATTATTATTATTATTATTATTATTATTATTATTATTATTATTATTATTAAGGAACTCCCTTAAAATTAATTTACTCTGTAGAGGCTTTGCATCGAATACTTTAATTTACATTTTTCTTTTTCATTATTTGCTTACTGTTACCGCTTTTTAAATACTTATCCTTTGACTACTCTCATGTTTGTTATTTATTATTTTTGTCATTTATCATTAGTATGTCCTATTTTTTGTAGTTATTCATAAGTATGTATCATTATTTAGCTACTATCGATTATTTAATTGTGTTATTATACGTGCTTTTATGGTACTTGTGTACTTTTCAGTGCTGGCCTGTCATAGGTCTCACGACTGTTGGCAAGTACTATAATAAAAGAAATTGAAATAATAATAATAATAATAATTATTATTATTATTATTATTATTATGTGAATTTGTAATAAACTAGTCTGGAGTAAAAGGATGAGTTCGTTAACTTGCCCCGAGCAGAAAAAATAACAAAATGGCATCTTGTTCACAAGCTTTGAAGAACAGACTAAAAAAAATTGCATCTAGTTATTAAGTAAATTGTTAGTACAAATTCAATGAAAGTAAGATTAAGCTAAGGATATTCGAAGAAAATATTGCAATCTTTGGCATTCTTACTGAATAATGTTTTAACCTTATTTTGCCACTATTGAAGCCTTAGAATTATGTATTTAGAAATGATGTCTCGCTACTTTCTCACAGAGTAGTTTGCTGTGAAGGAGTGTGTTCCAATTCTTACGAATAACTAGTCATCTTTCCATGTACGCCATCTTTCCCCGTGAGCCATATTGCCCTGTACGCCATCATGCCATGCAAGCCATTTTACCAAGTACGCCATATTGCCCCGTAGGCCATATTGTTTCGGTCTCCCTTAAGCCTAGACGGGTAGAAAAACGTGGTAAATAGTAACAAGAAAAAAAGTCCCGTCGGTGGCGCGTCCGTCTAGTGATCTATTAATTTAAGGGCTCCATAATTCGATTTCAGAGAGAGCCAAATTAATAACTGTGGGGTTTGATGTGACTCCATCAACCAAATGGTAAATAGTAGGTCTGGGCTATGTTTATGGTGCTGATTTTAAAATTAAGTTTGAAATACTCGTTGTTTACATTAATGTATATAAAGAAAGTTACATAATTGAATAGATTTTGTTTCTAGATTTCGAGTGTAAAATATCTAAACAGGTGAAGGTTTACCTAATGAATATTGTACCCTACATTTACCTCTAAAGGTAGAAAGCTTACCTTGACAAGTTCCACTATGATGCAGCTTATATGTTAGGGTCATAGTGTAATCCATCAAGGTGAGACTGCTACTTTTCAGGGTAAATGGAAACTACTTGAGTGACTATGATCCCGGAAATATTTCACGAAGTGATTTTTTTTTTCCATAATTTATATTAGGATTTTCTCTCAATTTAAGAGTCATGCGGATAGCCCGAATGGGGATATAAAAACACAGTCGACAAAAAAAATAGCACTTCAAAACCTTTTTTATCGGTTTTCCGGAGAGTGGCTAGTTTACTGACTGATATCCAGTATTGACACTAGACCCGATAGCTTTAAGGTGAAATGGAAGGGAATGTGGTGAGTTAAGGTCACAATTTGGCAGTTTTTTTAAATAATAAATAATAAACGATAAATTTAAACGTTTCTTAAGTTAATATAAATAATTGAGTTTTCTACTAAAATAATTTCAACAGTTAGTACTCATAAAATTCCAGAATGCTCAAATTCACTATCTCTCTTCATTTAAAAAGTTTCTCATGAAAGCCCAATAAGCTCATGGCAGATAGTCAACGACTGTTTAGATGGTTGTGTAGAAAATTGTTCTTTAGTCTACGTGTCTACCTAAGAAATATTTTTTTCAACCAAACATTATTTTGCTATAAGAATTGCAAAAATGACGCTTTTAATCTAGGGAGGAACAACATCATTTTCTGTCCAAGTTAAGCTAGGTTGAGTAAAAAACACTTTTACTGTGTTTTTCAATTATGTTTTATTCCAAAACCAATCATAAAAAATGTGAATTCTGAAAATTCCCTAACCAACAAATTATAGACGTTATTTCTGAGTGGTTATAAAACTCAGGTAAAATAGAGTAAACGTTTTGTGGTGATTGAAAAAAAAAACATAAGTAAAGAAAAATTCTCGGTCCCAAAGTAAGAAACTAAGGGCCTAGTTATACCTCAGTTTTATCTTCTTTGGTGCTGACTGACAGCTCACAGCTGACTTCTGACGGCTTTGAAAAGCTACCAGACCAAAAAACATGTCTTTAGCAGTTGTCACTTCTGACAGTCAAAATTTAGGTATATACCTAAATGTTAACTGTCAGAAGTCAGCTATGAACTGTCAGTCAGCACCAAATAAGCTGTAACCTGGGTGTAGCTAACCAATAAGGTTAAAATTTCGTGCACACAATATTGTACAGTTATTACATTTAAATCCGCTCTTTATTGCGCTTTTTAATTGATTAATCAATTATAGAGTAATAATTTGATAGATCAAAACATCATAGCTTATTTGAATTAAAGGCTTAATTAGAATTAGGCTACACTTATTTTCCCTTCTCCTACATAACTACAAAACAATGTATCAAGGACAAGCTGAACTCATGTGAGAGTGATTAGAAATCTTAATCCATGCAAATAAAGGATCGATCTAATCAAATTTATTCAATGTTACTAGTAAAGAGAGTCATAAGTAAATCATTGCAATTTTTTCCCTACCCCCCCCCCTCTCCGCCTTTCCTTGTTAGAACAGGGGGTTGCAACGTACCCATACCTCCCCTAGTTCCAACGCTTATGCTTCCATCCCACCTAACATCCCTTCTTAAGCAGTTGAGACAGGACAATATTAGCAGCACGTGCCGGTTCCTCTAGCAAAATAACAAGTATCCAAGCCTTAGCTTCTTTCTGAGCCAAACCTACCCCAATTTTATCTTCACCATCTTCACCCCTAACCCCAGCTCAACCCCTAACTTACCCCAAAGTATTCTCTAGTTTTAATCCATTTTTACTCAGAACTAAAACAGGTGTCACAGTTCAACTTTTGAATGGCAAGTAAAATATACAAGAGATGACACACGCAAAGCTACCCCTTTAAAGGGGATATTGACCAACCTCACTAGAGTGTGTGTGTGCGTGTGTATGTGTGATATTTAATAACCAAACCCTTACTTACCTGTGAGGATAA
The DNA here is from genome assembly GCA_902151455.1 of Timema bartmani. Taxonomy (NCBI): domain Eukaryota; kingdom Metazoa; phylum Arthropoda; class Insecta; order Phasmatodea; family Timematidae; genus Timema; species Timema bartmani. The sequence goes on from CABFWB010001277.1 coordinate 17,397, forward strand.
TTTAACACTTTGATTCAAAGACAACATGGTTTTCCGAAAAATTTGTTTTATTTAAAAGCCAAATATAAGCTCATTCACGTCTAGAATCCAAAAAAGAAACTTCTCCATGCTAGCTCCTAAAGTTAACTCCACTGCAAGCTGCGAATAGTAAATATGAATTATGAGCTATGTCAGTTAAAAGTTTAGATTCTCTCTCTACATATTATAATTATTGCTACCACTATTCAAAGCAATGGACTTAGTTCTATACGAAATAGAGTAGACACAATTATTTAATTATATATTTATTTTGTTGACTCATGCTCAAAATAAAATCTCAAAACCTTCCTGTAGTACCCTAATAAATTATTTACATCTAGAGATGAACATTTTCCTGAAAGTGTTCTACATTGGTGGCTTGCGGTGGAGGCTTTAAATTGTAGAGGTTGCAACTAGAGCCTACTATACTTCAAAATATAGTGTGTTGATAGACGAGTGGTTTATAAGAAGGGGTGCACGGGAGTGGGGGAGGGGTAGTTAAGAAGCACGGCAAATAAGGGGGGTGGGGGGACAAATGTCGGGTCAACCTTAAAATTATTTTAGTTAAATTATTGGTGATAAAAAATTGAAGAATGATTTATAAACATAGCTGGTCTACAAAAGCTTGCATTCATTTATTTCTTTACTACTTTTTTTAGCACCGCGTCATACTTCCCGTTCGGGTTATACGCCTATGTACTTATTACGCTAATATGTTAGGGATGAGGAAGGTTGGATTTAGATGAATTGCACCTGTGATAGAGAAAAACTATTTAGGGAAAACCACCCTCAGTGCACCCTACCGGGATCAAACACCGATCTCCCTGTCATCGGCAGTCTAGTCTATTACGAGAGTAGTACGTTAGGCCGTATGGCCGCCGAAGCTCGTTTGATGAAGTTTCTGGTGTTAACGTCCTAAGGAGAAGTTAATATCAGGTATAAGCGTTGACATTTGGGATATCTATATCTCGATTATATTAGTTCCATTTAATCAGTTGAAATTATTTTACAGAAACAATAAATGAAAATTTTCCTTTAAAAATAAAGGAAAATTTTTCAAAAACTGTAAATTTTCCTTCTCACATCTCTATTTACAGCTATTTTTGTAGGGGAATACCTGACAATGCATTCAACGCTTACAATGTTCGACTTTCTTTGATACGTGTCTAGATATATTGGGATAGAGATAAGAACACACATTTCCACACGGTGATAAACTGCAGCTTGGCGTAAGGTTGCTGAGGACTAAAATAATTTTGTAGGAATGGACATTTAACAGACCTTTTTTCCTTTTCCAAAATCCTACTAAAGGCCTGTAAGGGCTTTCAGATGTCCATTCCTACACAAATCAGTGTATATTTATTATACATACATCGTGTTTGTTATTAACAATAATTGAAAAATAATTTTGATTTAAACTCACATAGTTTTTGTTAGGTTAGTGTACATTATAATTATTATAATTTGTTATGTTAGTGTATATTATAACCACAGAAAAAAAATATTTTTATTTCTAATAAAAGTCTCGTTTTCAAAGACACATTTTAAACTATATTTCCGTTTACAGCTCATGTAGGCTTATAGTGTCCAGTGTACCGTGTTTCCATTAGTTATTACACCACAGCTTGATGCCATACACCAACTGACGGTCATTTTACCTGGGGCTTGAGAGATAAACGACATCGTTGTTTAAATTGCTAAGGGTAACCTTACTGTAGGTTCACACGGTCGCTGAAACACAAGCCCAGAACAGAAACGTGGTCACGTGACGATCTCTAAGCCAATCACAAGATTTCCTCCTCATTAGCATGAGCTGTTCTGCTAAGGTTCAACTCATCTATAATTCGCCCGCTCTTCGGCAAAAGAGAACGAATCAAATCTCAAAATCAACCCTCTCAAATCAGTGCACATGCGCATTTCAAATATAATGTACTATAGAACCAGAAGAAAGCAGACAGCTTTGTCAGCTTTTGTAAGAAATTTGAAATATCCCGTTAATGGAAAGTGTGTATATCTATGTATTGGAATGTGCCACCACACAGCATTATAATTTGAAAACATCCATCGTGACAACATTATCTGAAATTTATGTCTATCCATTAAAAAATAAAATATGTTGATAATCAGCTGTTTTAAGCTTGCGGTGCAAATGAATTATGGGTCAATAGACAGCGTGTGAATTGCTGCGTCACTCAAGAAGATTCTGCTCTCTCGTTTCGGCGAACGTGTGAATTAAGCTCAAGAGTTGACCCCACGAAGGCAAAATATGTGGTGGGTGAATAGCTATGGAAAAATTAAACTCTTACTACTGCTTGATAATGTTGATTACAAAAAACACTGTTTACATGTAAATTTTAGATCGAATTGTTCAAATATATTTAACAAAATTCAAATTTGATTATTTTTTTACTACCCTAAAATAATATTTTTGTACAAATAAAAAGTAACCTTACTGGTATTTATTACGAAAAAACTATTCCCATTGTCCCGTTTTAAATTCAACCTTAGAGTAAATTTAAAATAAAATAAAATTTTCTATAATTTGTCGCAAGTAAACTACCCTTAAATTACTATTTTTTACTTTCTCGCTATCTTACAGATAGAAAAAGTATTGTGATCGTCAAAAAAAATCGAACTCAAGATTTTGATAAATCTCGACGTTTCATGACCCCCCGAATCCAAAAAAGTGGATTTTGTATTTCCGTCTGTCTGTATCATCTGTGTCTGTTTGTACCTCCAATTAGAGCCTAAACTATTTCACCGATCGGGCTAACACTTGATATCTAGGGTTTTCATAGGGTTGCTACGAGGGGTTTTCGGAATAGGACATCAAACCCTAAAATTAAGGATAGTTTACTGAAGGGCAAAAAGAGAAAAAGTCGATTTTCACAAAATCGACTATAAGGATTTTGATTAAATTTCATTTATAAATATTCCAAAGAAAAAGTATACTCTCAATATTTCGGCAAACTGATCTTAAGGGCTCCGGTCTGACGCGTAAATTCTCATTTTTTATCATATCTCCGAAACTATTTGAGATTTGAAATTACTTATCATTACAAATATGTACTCTATTTATAATACAAATATTTTAATCGAAGAATATTTTTATAAAAACAAACTTTCAAGTTATACGCAAATATTTATATTTTTTAACTTTTCAAACACAAAAGGTCAAGTATTGTGACTGTAAAAAAAATCTAACCTGAAATGTTGATAGATGTTGACGTCTTATGAACCCCCGAACCCTAAAAAGTGGTCTTTGAAATTCCGTCTGTCTGTTTGTCGGCTTAAACTTAAAATTAAGAGTAGTTTAATAAATGATGAAAAGAGAAAAAATGGAATTTCTCAAAATCAACGACAATGATTTTGATTAAAATTCGTATCAAGGCGTTGATTATTATTATAAATAAACTGGCTATTTTTATTTTCCCATGAAAATGACTTTTAGCGTACGTTACAGAAGTGGAAATTTCCGTATCTCAGCATCTATTTGAGATACTAAATATCTTATCATTGCAAAATTGTAGTACTATTAAAAATAAAAAACTTTTATATTAAGTATATTTTAATAAAACCAACAATTTCTGATATATTGGCAAATATATTAATACAATTTTGTGTGCTTTAGTTGTAAAGATATAATACTTAAGTTTTAACGCGATAATTATCCAATGCCATAGAGTAATTAAATATAAGTAAGTCTCTCAAAAGGTTTATTTTTCCTTAAACCTCTTAGGAGAAATGTTTGTACAACAATGATATATCTCCATTTTAGACTCAATAGTCAATATTTACATTTTTTATTGGTCAAAATTTATAAATGAGGAATTTAAATGGCAATGCGATGACATGAAGATGTGCAACACCTAATAAAATGTCGAAAATTTTAACACGAAGTGTTGACCCTTGTGGACTCAATATTGATATTTTATCGGTCCAAACATACAAATGAGGACATTAATTCTTTAAAAATAAAAAAATATTTTACACAAATATAGTGCAATTTATGCTTGGATTTGCTAGTGTATATTATTTCGTTTCACATATATTACAAGTTTTGAGTAAATATCTCAATTTTTAAACAATAGGGCGAGAAAGTCCGTGTGGAGCACCGTACCATTTATTTTATAAATAAAGATACTTTATTGTTGATAGTAAAAATAGTCCCCTGAGATCAATCTTCAAACAAATCGCTAGAGATATTTTCAAAAATATCAGTCATTTGTTACTACTATTCTAGGATTTCTTAAACAAATCTTGTTAACTATTTATAGTGCTAACAACTTAGTAGATACCCATTTTGAACCAAATCGCTAGAGTAATTGTTTAATATATTCAAATTTAAAAAAGTAATCACTAAACTACCCATGACCGATTTTTTACCCAAAAAACCCGTATACGGCTTAATCTGTCATGTTAATGTCAAACACTAATATATATCAAAGCCATTTTCAAATAAATTCTAATTTTAAAAAAATCACTTATCGGTAAAGATCTTTGTCGAATTTTTACCCAAAACTAAGTATATATGGCTATTTGTAATGCCAAACACTCCAAAAGATACCCTATTTGAAACCAAATCGTTAGATGCGTTTGTAAAATATTTCAAGTTTTTGGAAAATCAGTCATCAGTAAACTACCCACAAATGAGTATTTACTCCAAAACAGTGTTACGGTGTTATATGTCATAAATCATAATACACAGATATATATTTTAAACCAAATCGTTAAGACATATCCAAGATACTTTGAATTTATAAAAAAAATTCCCTTCATTAAACTTCCCTTCAATGAATTTTTGCCTAAAAACTAATGATTTTTGATCTTACAAATCTTAGATATTCATTTAAATCAAAATCGTTATAGCCATTTTAGAAAAATTTGTAATAAAAAAAATCACTCAAAAGTACACTACCCTTAATTTAAGGGCTAGAGACAAAATTTAAAAAATATCACCAGGTATAGATAGCACTATACAATCTAAATATCAAGTTTGAACAAAATCCATCCAACATTTTCGGATTTTTGGCCTGGGACAAACCAAAAAAAACAGACAGAGGGGCAGAGAGAATTGTAAAATCCACTTTTTGGGGGGTTCGTGTTTACACGTAAAGATTCGTCATAATATCAATATAGATTTTTTTTCACAATCACAATACGCTCTCTTGTTATCAGTGTTAATAATGACGAAGGGTTAATCTAGACGAATTGTACCCACATTTGCGTGAACACAAGTGGTGGTGGGGGGGGGNCTTAGTTCACCCGACCAAGATTTAAACCTCTATTTTTCTTAAACCTCTATTTTCCCGCTATCGGCAGTCTAGTTTATTTACAAGAGTGATACCTTAGGGCTTAGACCATGCAACCAACGAAACGGGTTTCGCCAAAACAAAGTTGAAAGATACCAAAGGTTATTTGAGGATTCTTTTTGTATTTTTGAAGTTTTTCAGCTGCGTTGTCTTATGAGATAGCGGAGTGTGAGAATCCTTACTTGGAGAAGGGTGGTGCCATTAAATAACCATCAGTGCTGATATGAGTTGATTGGCAGCACTAGCTTTGTAAATAACAGTCTTTTTCAATTCAGTGTACTCACCATTTATAGTGAAATATAGCCGGTTTACCTTGACTGACTAGCTTCACTATGGAATTATCTTATAATCCTCACCATAATGGAATTTAGAAAGGCAAGAGTGTTCCCTTTCAGTGTAAACAGAGTCTACATTTTATGGTATTTTCCATTAAACGTGTTTGCTGAGCAACTCAACAAGTAAGCAATCAAATATGTTTGTGTCAAATATAATTTACTTAACACAAACACCTTAAAAAAAATATTAGCCAAAAAACAGTTGATTTTTGAATCTTATTAAATACTATGGCAAAAATCTTGTATGGAAAAAAGGTACCAATTCTTTACAAAACTTCATTTTTCAACTAAATATCAGGTTATGAAGGTACTATAGACTTTCTTCATTAATCCTGTTTGATCGTGGATCCATCCAAATGGCAGTCAGTCTGTTCAGGATGGCCAACCAACCAGCTAGAGAAGGAAAAGAGCACCTGGTATAGCGACTGAGCCAGCTGAGCGCTTGGCTAATATTGCAGCCGGCTTTTTATTTGTCTACCTTTGTCTAGCTAAGAATATCTCCATCTTTTTCTGGCTCAGGTAGAAAGAACTGAACTATGGCCCTCCAATTCTTGTTACTTACAATATACTAGTCGAGCTCTGAGCTAACGGTCTGTCGGTACAGTCGGAACAAAGTGCTCAACCTCTCACACGATCAACTTACATGTATTATGAGGAATATGATATGTAGAGGAAAAACAAAAATGTAACATAACTACGTCAGTTAGAGTGACGTGGAAATAAACCTTAGAAAAGATTGGCTGGAGAAATGTGTATATTTTTCATAGGCAAAAAACATGAGAGCTCCCAGAAAGTGAGATACTTGATTAAAAAATCAAGTCAACTCTTTTCACTTTGTATTACTGTAAATATATATACCATTTTAAAATAGTTCTGAGTTTTGAGTGTAATTATTAGACTAAAACTAAGCTTTAAAGAATATTTTGTTTTTGGTAAGAAGAATTTTGAATATAAATAGTAAGAAAGCGTACTCGATGGCGTAGTTGGCTAACGCGCTAGTCGTGTTGAGCTCGGCCGCCGAGGACGGGGAGATCGAGGTTCGAATCTCGGTCGGGTGAACTGGGGGTGGTTTTTCCTTAATGGTTTTCCACTCTCCCTCCACGCAAATGCAGGTTCACTTCCTCTAAATTCAACACTCCCAATTCCTATTCCATTAGTGTAATTAGTACTTAGGCGTATAACCCGAACGGGTAGTAAGACGCGGTGCTAAATATTAAGAAAGCGTAAGTTTTAAAATAGTAATTAGCCTACCACATTGTAATCTTTCTTACTCTGCATTATGTTGCCAAATGAATGATTAACTAATCAAATGACTGCTTGACGCGAAGCAGGAAAGATGCAATGCGATAGGTTGATAACTATTTTAAAACCTATTCTTTCTCACTATTAATATATAAAAATAAGTTTTTTTTAACGAGTTTAGCCCTACTGTATTTGTGTAGCTCGTTATTTAATATTTATGTGACATTTAGAATATATTAGAAACGTAACACAATTCTAAGGCTCTATAGCTAAACAAACCTTTTCTTCGTGTGGTGTTCTAAGCATTAAAAACCTCTCACTCAATAATTACACAGACTTACAAACTCGTGTGCTCAGTATTTATAAAATAGAGGTATATTTAGGACTTTAATTTTATTTTAATCCAAATGTGGCTAGCCATTACATTTACGTAAATAAAATAGATTTTTAGAGTTCAAAAATATGATAAATGATGAATATTTTAAGAAAATTGTTCGTTTTTTTTCCAATAGGTTATCAATAAAAAAATATAACTAGGAATTGGACATTTAAAACTATTTTTGAGCAACATTTGAGCACATTCCCATCGATGCAAACTTGAAAACTAATAGGATTAACTAATTAAATGATTGTAATTTACAATCTAAGTTAGAAAAGCCAATTATTTATTTTGTTTTAAAACACATTTATTTCAAATATCACCCAACCTTTAAGGTGTGTGGACAATCATTTAACACCAGCCCATCTCTTCTTAGTGATATCTCTGCTGTCAGAAATGACCATTATGATAACAAAAAATTTGGAATTTGGTATTTGTATTAGTAATGTTGTATTGCTGCATATTAGAGTTGTGCGAAGTAAAATTTTTTAATTTGAAACGAACTTGAATCGAACATATGAAATATTCCTGAAGCCGAATAGAAGTTCAAATATTATTTTGTTAGTGGTTTTATGCTTGAACAATTTATTTTTAATATTTATATAAATTTATGTACTGAAATTACTTGGAAAATGTTTTATTCCACAAATTATTCATAATATGTAGTTTAGTTTGGATAAATCAACTTACAATTCAATTACAAAATATTTTGTCCTTGTGAATATCAGCTCAAAATGATTATAATTGACCATTCTTGTAAAAGATTCGTAATTTTTGAAGCCAGATTTTTGTCAAGGCGAAGTCGAAACTGATATTTGCTTGGAAACCAAGTTGAAGTTTAGAAGCCTCATACACCCCTAATACATATTCAATTTGGTCTAATTAATATATCAATAAACTTTAATCTGGCCCCCATCCCTAGCTATAGCTTTGTAAAAATATATATTTGTCCATGTAAAAATAATAAAATAGTAGGCATAATTGTATTTTTGTAAATATAAATAGGCAGACTAAATATGTTTAGGAATAGCACTATTGATTAATTATTTGTATCACCATCTAGGAACTCTTCCGCTTACCTTCGGCTAGGGCTACACATCCATCTCATCAGGTCTCCATTGGCAGATTATCTGTCGATAAACTGATATCCACATCGGAAAACATGTGGGATAGATGTAAGGCTCATAGAGTCTGGTTTGCTGACGATGTGAAGGTCAGGGATCAAAATTCGGTTGGGTACATGAAGGGTAGTTTATTCTCAAGTCTCTTACCCTTTCCTTTAAAACAAATGTGAGTACATTTTCTCAAAATATTTATAATTTCCTCAGCCGTACCCAATTTAAGTAATTAAGATGCATACAGCTTGAATTAGTTGTAAGACGCTGTAAAAAAAGATAAAAAATGAAAGACTGACTTATAAACGACAAGATAAAATAAACCGATTTTAAAAAAACAATGTTTTCAAATATTTACACATGCGCCTAACCATTAGATAAAGTTATTTCTGAAATCGATGCTACTAAAACAAGTTTTGGTAAATAACTAGTTAAACATCTGCAGCCATATATATATAAACATGTAATTAAAAATGCATGCATTAAGGCATGAGGAAATTTTGTAGTATTCGCCTGGAAGTGCGTGTAAAACTCCAATGGAAGCTTAAATTTACTTTATCACGAATACATTCAACATTTTCAAGAGTAAATGGTTAGGACCCTGACTTATATTATCTTATACTATATTAATATATTATACTGATAAATAATTGTAGACCTCGGTCGTAGGGTGAAGTGCTCGCCACAGGATCCTATACTCGTGGGTTCAAACCCAGCTCAGAACAACGGATTTTTCTCTAACAAAAAAAAAAGTATTACAATCTTCTTTGGAGGGGAAGCAAAGCCATTATTTGTTCCATGTTGGTGACCTGGTGGTCTAGGGGTAGGGTGTCAGACTTCTGTGCTGAGGGTCCGGGGTTCAATCCTCGGTCCCGGCACAGATTTATCTGATTACCAAACCCTTCCTTCACCTCTGACAAGATGTGTATTAATCACAACTTGTGAATGTGAGGAATGCCAGGCCTCTACCGTGGTTCGGATTCCACGTTAAACTGTAGGTCCTACATTTCATCTCACAATCACCCTACCATTACACATTAGCGTAAGTGCGTATAACCCGAACGGTTAGTAAGACGCGATGCTAATAATAATAATAATAATAATAATAATAATAATAATAATAATAATAATGTTCCATGTCAATTGTGGCATTTAAAAGATCACTTTAAGGTATGTGAAAATATATTTCTGGCAAAATTAGAAGGACCTTTTGCGTTCTCTCATAGAAACTCAGTGTGGAAGGCAACGGGGAATAACCACACTTCCTTAAGTCCCTTAGTACATGGGATGTCTACCAGATGGTAAAGGAAACACTAACCAGCCAAAGGGCTGAGCTCATGTCCAGCTCCAGATAGAAATAAATCACATCAAACCAACCTTCAGGCTATTGTCTTAAGAATAAAATGATTAAAGATTAAAGTTCATTTGAATATTATATTACCTAAGTCGTATATAGCATTTTATATTATAATTATACTATACCCGTGGATAAAATAAAACTACACACTTTGTAATCAAGGAAATAAACTAAGCTTAGGACTAATATCCAAGGTAATGTATTTACTATTGTTTCTAACAAATTTCACTAAGAAGATACTCTCTCTGACATGTGTGTATTGATCTAAAAAATATACCTATAAATTATTTCATTAAATAAGTTTAAAATGCTTTAAATTAAATAATGCTGCACTCTCATTACTAAAAGGGACGCCACCTATATTTATTAGGAGTTAAAACACATATAAAATTATAACATGAAAATAAAAACCTGTTTTTATGTTATAGACACCATGAAATAAATTTTGGATTCATAGTAATATAGTCTTTATAAGATTATTAAATGTATTTTCCTGTGAAATTTGTTCTAATAGGACTATATTTTAAACAATAATTTTTTCGTTTGTTTTTTAGTACTGCGTCTTAATAACTGCTCAAGTTATACGCAGATTAAATGTTAAGTAAATATATAACTCTCTAAATTTTAATGGAATAAAGTAAGAGACACTTTATAGTATATATGATAAAAATTATTTCATTCAAATGAAAGTTGTTCCTAAGAGTTCGTTTAAGGCTGTGATGGAGAGTAGTCAAAGCTATTTCCCATGTAAAATCAAGTTTTACAAAGATATCTTAAAGAATAACTTGAATAAAAAAGGAGCGAAACAAGAAATGCAAGTTTGAGTTGGCTCGAGTGTACCACAGTAAGCCTGCCAGTCCACCTGGTGTGAAGAATTTGCTTGATGAATAGACAGACTGGACTATTCAATAGAAGAATGAGCCAGGATGGAATATGAAGTGACAAGAGAGAAAGACGGGAAATGGAGGAAAAGAGAAAACTATAAATACTAGGATAAGTGCGAGATAGAAAATTCGTAATATCGGCTACACCATCTGTTCGGTAAGTTCCATTCAATGGTAAGGATACAATGTCATATTTTGTTGTTGCAGTTCTATGGGTCTGGGAAACTAGAAAAATATACATTTGAGAAATTTAAAAAAATAATCCCACGGGATATTATATAATTGTAAATGGGTCTAACTGTGAACAATATATTACTTTTTTCAAAATATATAGTGTAAACGAGGTAGGATGGTTGGTTTAGAACATTTTTAAAATATCACTTTACTCTCAAGATTGACCTAATTAAACCATACTATTTTTATTATGTTTTAAGCAGTAGTACAAGTGATCAAACGTCATTGTTATTTTGATTCACCGGGCCTAGCTGCCCAAATGGGCTAGCCCTATATTAAAACTAATGGAGTACTAAGAAAAAAATATAGAATAATTGTACTCATATTTGTAGAGTTGGAGATATTGAAATCCTTTTAAAAAAATCCTCATTACACCTAGCCAGGACTCGAACTCCTACCTCATTGTGAATAGAAAATCAGAATAGAAGAGCCTGACACTTAGTCCATGCTTACTGATAAGGGTAAAAAGGTGGTAATTACAAAATATATTTAACTTTTTTGAAACGGTAGGATAAACATAGTAAGGACAATGTAGTAATGGTGTTTCGTAAAGGTAGAGTTGTGGTAACGACATGACAAAAAGGGTGTTTTGTATCTGTAAGATACCTATAGTAAGGACATCATAAAAAGGGTGTTTTGTTTATCTCCTATGCATAAAATGCTGACAATTGTATTGTAAGCTTTATGAGAACTTACCTTGTAGTCCAAACAAATGTAAGTCCTTAAAAGTAAAATTACTTCCAAAAAATAAATATTAAGTTAACTACATTTTATATTATTTATATTAAAACATGTTTTATCTTTAGTACACTCTTTTACGCTATATAATACAGTACTTTCTGGCTATACATATCTAGTTATACTTGGGTTAGAAATGAAAAGGAAAGAATTTAGAGGAAATTCACCCACATTTGTGTCGACGCAAAGTATTTAGGGGGAAAAACAACCTTTGTATAACCTACTATAGCTCAAACAACGACCCCACCCTTTACCAGCATTCAGGTCTGACAAGAGAGGTACTTCTGTACACCTTCCTATAACTCAAACAACGACAGCCCCCTTAACAGCAACCAGGCCAACGATACCAGTACACCCTGATACAATTCAAACAACAACAGCCCCCTCACCAGCAACCATGCCTGATGAGATAGATACTTCAGTAAACCCTGCTATAACTCAAACGACCTCCCCCTTACCAGCAACCAAACCCTACGAGATAGATAATTCAGTACACCCCGCTATAACTCAAACAACCTTCCCCTTACCAGCAACCAGACCCTACGAGATAGATAATTCAGTACACCCCGCTATAACTCAAACGACCTTCCCCTTACCAGAAACCCTGCCCGATGAGATAGATACTTCAGTACACCCTGCTATAACTCAAAACGCCCTCCCCTTTATCAGCAACCAGGCCCGACGAGATATATACTTCAGTACATCCTGCTATAACTCAATCAATGACCTCCCCCTTACCAGCAACCAGATCTGACGAGATAGATATTTCAGTACACCCTGCTATAACTCAAACGACCTTCCCCTTACCAGCAACCCTGCCCGATGAGATAAATACTTCAGTACACCCTGCTATAACTCAATCAACGACCTTCCCCTTACCAGTAACCAGGCCTGACGAGATAGATACTTCAGTACACCCTGCTATAACCCAAACCATAACATTCCCCTTACCAACAACCCTGCCCGATGTGATAGATACTTCAGTACACCCTGCTATAACTCAAAACGCCCTCCCCTTTATCAGCAACCAGGCCCGACGAGATATATACTTCAGTACACCCTGCTATAACTCAATCAACGACCTGCCCCTTACCAGCAACCAGATCTGACGAGATAGATATTTCAGTACACCCTGCTATAACTCAAACAACCTCCCCCTTACCAGTAACCAGGCCTGACGAGATAGATACTTCAGTACACCCTGCTATAACCCAAACCATGACATTCCCCTTACCAGCAACCAGGCTAGATGAGATAGAGACCTAAGTATATGATACTGGTTTATCAAGTTTATAGTTGGATACTAGTATATGTCTAGTATAAGCTTAAACGAGTTAAGAGCGTGCCTCATCATATGGACATCATTACAGCATTTGTTTTAAATAAAAATTAGTTTGGAATGGAATTTAATAAAGGAATATTCACATTAGTATATGATTAAAATGGTAATAAATAATTTATAAATGTCATTCAGCCTCTTAAATAAGAAATTATTGAAGAGATAAAATACTTTCTTGCAAATTGTTTTATAAATAAAAACATGTGTATATAATATTTAAAATGATCCATTGGCACTAAAACTATACATTGGGTGCTCAAATGTACTACTTGTACCACTTTGTTTTAACATAAGCTAACCAATTACGTTTATCTTCAATGCAAAATAAAGCCAAAAGTACGTGGATAAAAACCACTCCACACTGTGACATGAAAGAGAGCCATTTTAGTCATCTGAACTCGTGTTTTAATTATTCTTGTTGAATTGAAGTTTTCCTCTATTGCAAAAATTTACAATATTTAGTTTAGAAACTAAAACGATATCCATCTACTATTTAACTATTCATTTAATTAATATCAACAAATTAGTAATCGATATGAGTGTAAAAAAAATCCTAAAGTTTTGGGAATGTGATGCGAGCTGTCTATGATTTCTATAATCGGAGTTGTGTATGTTTTAGTATAAGATGTGTTGTCTCGTGTTAGGTTGAGCTTGAGGATAAAGCTCGGGGTGTAAAAAAATCAAATCAGAATAGTTAATTATAGTAATCAGACAAGGCTTCGTTCCGTGTGAACGTTAGATAAAGCGTTATTATGCATTAAGAGCCCATTTCAAGACCGCCTCAGTGGGATACATTACAAGACTACGTTCTGGCCAGAAATTGTAGCTACGCGAGCTTTTCTGCATTTTTCACTTGAAAACATATAAATTGGAATCAGAGGAATAGTTTTTACAGTTTGAAATAATTAGTTTTCAGTGTTACAAAATATGATAAAATGATATCTTCGTTCTTAATTTTACCATTATCTAGTTGAGAATACATGTTAGGGCACCACGATATGACGTCTGGCCTGAGATGTGTTATATACCCGAGTTGCGTGCCCATCCGTGCATTTGATTAGACCTGGGGTCTCCAAACTACAGCCAGTGGGCCACATCCGGCCCGCCACAAGATTATATCTGGCCCGTCCCAAGATTTTATCAAAAAACAAATTAATTGTTTATCTTTGTTATTTATTAACCATACAATATATTTGACTTGTCCAGTTCCTGTCCACACGTGTGCTTCCCCCCATGGCACCAAGCCAAAGTTATTTCGGAATTGCAAACCCTCATTTACAGTCACAGGCATCATTCATTATACCTACAATAGAACGGCTTGTGATGATTTTTAGGTTGTTCTAAGTCTCCCTGCAGAGAGTTATAAAAGAAAAGTCCTGAAAGAAGTTACCTAATTTTAAAATTAAGTAATTATATTGAATTATTATTACAAATATAATTTATTACATATACATTTATTCATTTCTCACAGATAAGAATCCACCTCAATAACTTTTATCAAACATTGGACAGGCTTTGGAATGTGGCATTTTTTTTACAGACGTGACCGGCCATATGAATTTAATTTAAATTTGCATGCTGAAACAAATTTGATTTGTGATCTATTCGCGCATGTCAAGGCATTCAGGGCAATAATAATGCTACTTTAAGTACAGGTGAACTTTACTTTGGCCCGAGAAAATGTGTAAAATATATTATGTGGCCCGCGTAGCAAAAAGTTTGGATTATACCATCATTATTATCATTAATGAGATTTTTTTCGAGCTCTGGTTAATTAGTCTTCACTAGTGCAAAACCAGGTGATTTAGGAGTATTGAGTTCAATTTAGTTTGGTCCTGGATGGCGCTAATAAACCTTAAATAGCACCTTTATTAGTAACTAGTTTTTAAGGCTATAATGAATTAATGATGTCAAAAATACCCAACCTAACAAAACCAAAACTTCAATTTGTAGACGCATGAAAGGATAGGTTTTGTTGATTGGGCTTGCTTGTTATAACAGTATATTTCTTATAATCACTAACATTTTAAAACATATTAAAAAAAATGGTACAGACTTTCTCTATCTTTCTATAAACTCGTAAGATTTCTGAACGGAATAATGTACATTGTACCATCACCACTCCACATAAGAACACGCATAAAATAATATACAATGATATAGAATCAATGAGCAAAGAGGCGCATCTTTGTCCACTTAAGAGCATTTCAAACAGTTTAATGTCTTCAAGACCTTAATAAAATGGTATTTGAACCATTTGCTGACAGCTTGGAAACTCGGATCTGCTTTACATGTTCCAATTTATGAAAATTATATTACTAGAGATGAATGGATGGAAGAAGAAAGACATCTAAGGAATCAATAACTAATGAACGAATGTGAAAGTGCAATATTAGCTATAGTGAATATTAGTTTTTGACTATTTGTTGTTGGTTGTGTAAAGGTAAAATCAAATTAGTAGGAAGTAATAACACTTGAAAACAGGACAGAAGATTTGACCTCTAATTTTAATAATATAAACATTAAAGATTTATGTATTTTCAGATAATAAATAAATCGGGGTGTCGGAAAACTAATTTATAAATTCGCAGTAAATAGGTTTATGGTCTGTAAAACAGCTTTCGTAAACTCCAAATCTGGTTATCGTCATATTACTGAAAATGACATCTATCTACGTATCGTTGTTTGTCGTAGACTTGTCAGACTTCAGAATGGGTTTCAAACTATATTTGCTCATTAATTCCAACAAAAAATGGTCTTTGTGTCCAATAATATTATAGTTAAAATCTCCTAATAGTATTACATCAGATTTATCAGAAGGAATTAATTTGTTAATAGCAGTGACAAACTCAATGTTAGGTGTACTAGGTGATTTGTACCCTGTGATGATAGTGACATTCCCAATTTTGAAACCTATAATATCTATTCCGAAAACAGAGTTTTCTATTGAAATGTGCTTACATGTTTGAATTTTCATGTCTTTCTTTGCCAAACATAATAATCCTCTTGGGCGTCGGACACTAACACTATCAGATCTGAAAAATATCTTAAAATTTGGAATTTGGAGAAAGTCTTGTGGGATTGTTTCAGTTTCAGACATTATCAATATGTCACAGCGTGAATACCAGTCATCTGCAAGGATGTTTGCCATATTTTTGTGCAGAGATCGGACATTATGGTACACAATAACTATGCCGTCTTTCTGCTCTAGGTTCTGTAAAGTACCCTAAAAATCATTTTCATAGGAAAATGAAAATAGCCAGTTTATTTATAATCTTAATCAACGCCTAGATACGAATTTTAATCAAAATCGTTTGAGCAGATTTTGAGAAAACCAAATTTTTCTCTTTTCGCCCTTCAGTAAACTACCCTTAATTTTAAGTTTTTATAGACACACAGACAGACGGCATTGCAAAGACTATTTTTTAGGGTTCGGGGGGTCATGAGACGTCGACATCCATCAACATTTCAGGTTAGTTTTTTTTTACGGTCGCAATACTTAAACTTTAATGTCCAAAAAGTTAAAAAAATTCATATAATTGCGTATAGATTGAAAGTTATTGATTTTATAAAAATATGTTTCGGATAAAATATCTGTATTATAAATATATATACATATTTGTAATGCTAAGTAATTTCATATCTCAAATAGTTTCGGAGCTATTATAAAAAATGTTAATTTACGCATCAGACCGGAGCCCTTAAAGCCATTTTGCCGAAATATTGAGAGTAGCCATTTTGTTTGGAATATTTATTAATGTTCATAAATGAAATTTAATCAAAATCGTTAGAGCCGATTTTGAGAAAATCGACTTTTTCTCTTTTTGCCCTTCAGTAAACTACCCTTAATTTTAAGTTTTAATAGACACACAGACAGACGGCATTGCAAAGACTATTTTTTAGGGTTCGGGGGGTCATGAGACGTCGACATCCATCAACATTTCAGGTTAGTTTTTTTTACGATCGCAATACTTAAGCTTTAATGTCCAAAAAGTTAAAAATATATATATAATTGCGTATAGATTGAAAATTATTGATTTTATAAAAATATGTTTCGAATAAAATATTTGTATTATAAATATATATACATATTTGTAATGCTAAGTAATTTCATATCTCAAATAGTTTCGGAGCTATTATAAAAAATGTTAATTTACGCATCAGACCGGAGCCCTTAAAGCCATTTTGCCGAAATATTGAGAGTAGCCATTTTGTTTGGAATATTTATTAATGTTCATAAATGAAATTTAATCAAAATCGTTAGAGCCGATTTTGAGAAAATCGACTTTTTCTCTTTTTGCCCTTCAGTAAACTACCCTTAATTTTAAGTTTTAATAGACACACAGACAGACGGCATTGCAAAGACTATTTTTTAGGGTTCGGGGGGTCATGAGACGTCGAAATCCATCAACATTTCAGGTTAGTTTTTTTTACGATCGCAATACTTAAGCTTTAATGTCCAAAAAGCTAAAAATATATATATAATTGCGTATAGATTGAAAATTATTGATTTTATAAAAATATGTTTCGAATAAAATATTTGTATTATAAATATATATACATATTTGTAATGCTAAGTAATTTCATATCTCAAATAGTTTCGGAGCTATTATAAAAAATGTTAATTTACGCATCAGACCGGAGCCCTTAAAGCCATTTTGCCGAAATATTGAGAGTAGCCATTTTGTTTGGAATATTTATTAATGTTCATAAATGAAATTTAATCAAAATCGTTAGAGCCGATTTTGAGAAAATCGACTTTTTCTCTTTTTTCCCTTCAGTAAACTACCCTTAATTTTAGGGGTAGATATCCAATTCCAAAAACCCCTCGGGGCAACCCTATGAAAACCCTAGATATCAAGTTTCAGCTCAATCGGTAAAATAGTTTAGGCTCTAGTTGGAGGTACAGACAGACAGACAGACAGACAGACAGACAGACAGACATTCAAAAACCACTTTTTCGGATTCAGGAAGTCATGAAACGTCAAAATTCATCAAAATCTCGAGTTCGATTTTTTTGACGATCACCATACTTTCTCTACCTGTAAGATAGAGAGAAAGTAAAAATAATAAATACTACTTTCAGTCGAACGTTGAAAAATAAATGTGTCAAAAAACCCCTTTTTACACTTAATGTGCTTTAGAACCAACCAAATAAACTCTAAAATTATGTGCTCGTGTCTATTTCCCGTAATTTATATTTGGATTTTAATTTGAAATGACCTACTTCAGTGGCCGCATGGTCTAAGGTGTCCCTCTCGCAATATAATGGACTTCCAATTACTGGTCGATCGGGGTTCGAATCCCTGTCGGGTGTATTGAGGGTGGGTTTTTCTGAATGTTTTGCCAATATCCCTCAACGCTAATGCGGGTTCACTTCCTTTAAATTCAAATGTTCTCATCCCTAAACATTAGCGTAGGCCTAATTAATACAAACATGTTAAATACCGAACGGGTAGTAAAACAAGGTGTTTGAAAAAAAATCTCATTTTAAGTTTGGGAATTATATATACACAAACCATCAATCAAACAATAGTTTTTAGGGTTATTTCGTTTGTTACTTTGAAGTGTTAACTGTCTTTTAATTAGAATAGTAATCGATGTGTATGGTTATATATCTAGGCTATGTAAATATAAGCTAAAATATAATAAATACGTTTAACGTTAGCTATAGAGTTTTCATTGACAAAAGAAACACATTTTGCTAGCTAATATGACTACAAATCAACCAAACCATAAACATAGGTCAATGTACTATAATCTACCATATATTATTGGATTTGAGAGTACAGTTTTTACTCTAGGTTCTTTTTGTTTATGAAATGCAAATAATATGTCAACGAATTGAAATTGTTAGATAAATAACGTTTATATTTTTAATTATTTTTATTTTTGAACAGTTTTCAAATTTTGAAAAATTTCCACACCTCTTGAGTGGTTTCATGAAATTTCAGCTTCCAATCTCATTGAGAATTACTAAAAAATTTCTACACATATATACATACATCACTAGACTCTTATTAGTAGAGATAGTAATTACAAAAGGAGCAAGGTGCACTACATAACCAGGGGCTCAATCCTTATCCTGCCGACTTATTTAAGATATTTATAAACGTTAATACGAGTAGATAACACATTGGCATTAGAGCGTACACAAAAAAAAGTTTTCTGCATACTCCAACCTTAGAACAGATATTTTCACATCAGCATTGTATGATTCATAAATAAAGACAGATAAATTAGTTTAATGATCCCTCAGCATTCAATCCCCGCGTTAATATAGGTATACTCCAATTACCCTTAAAGGTAGAAGTCTTACCTTGACGGATTACGCTATAAGCCTATGTTATAAGCTATGCTCTAGTAGAATAATGCAAGGTAAGCTTGACACCTTTTATGATACACGAAGGGTACGTGGCTACGATCTTGCTCAACTCAATTGGAAGAGAAGAGAGCCGATCGGGAATTATATTGAGGTTAACACGCAGCCAGATAATGATGGAGTTGAACTGAAATATCCTGATTAAAGCCGAGAGTGTACTAAGCGGACTTCCATACAGTTCAGTACAGTCTGAGGCATAATACTGGAGATACATGTTCTTAATAATGATCAATTCAAAGCTTAAAGTTAAAAGTGAAAATTAATCTAATGTTCTTGAACCCTCCAATCACTGTGATGTTTATTAGAAGCTTAAAACTATCCAAACTAATGTCATAGTATAGGTATCACGATGTTCGAAAGAAATGTATTAGTATAAGCGTGGAGATAAAGTGAAATAATATAATGTGGAAAATCTACTTCTAAACTACTGCTTTATTCCTGAGATATTATGCGCGGTAAACTCTTGCTCAACCCCATGATGGAAAGAAAATCTTCTTACTTTTATAAATTATTTATTTAAATCAAATTTTTGTTCAATCACCCATCAATTACTTATGTCAATAATTAGTAACAATGATCTAGATCATATTTTAATAAATATTATTAAATCTAATTCATTATTTTGACGATTAAAAAGGAATTTCTAAACTTGTTAAGACTTGACTGATATTCTATCGTTATTTCTTATATGAGAACCATGGTGGGTAAATATTAAATACGGATATATAACTATTAACCTAGCAAAATTGTATAAAGCAAATAATTGCTGGAAAACAGTGCAAACTAACGTTCAGGAATTTAAAAAAAATTGAAGTCACTAAAACCAACCTTCGGAAATTATTGAAAATTGGGTGTCTTTTAGTTTCAGTGTTAAAATTGATTAAAAAAGAGTAAACAAAGAGGTGAGAATTGACCAGTTAAGAGAGTTAAAGTAATTTTATAGTTTTCTAGGAACGGTTCTGGAATATTTGGACCCATTTAAGAAGGCTTTCAGTACATTCATCCATATCAAATTTAAGAGTAAGACCAATTAAATAAGACTTTCAGTACATTCATCCATATCAAATTTAAGAATAAGACTTATGAAGGAGATGAAGATAAAAAGAAAGCTGATAAATAATAAGTAATGGACTTTGTAAAAGACAGGGTCTTTTCTTTCGATCTCACGAGCAGTGCAGTAGAGGCATAGATATGTAATTTAACAATGAAAAGTTGAGATTATTTGACCATTTGAAAGAAAAAAATTCCAAAGAATGATTTGAATTTACTTAAACAAAGTTAAATTAGTAGAGGAGAAGGATTTTTTTCCTCTTGTGCTGGTAGGTTATGGGGCATAATCTTTAATTATTGAGTTCATGATATCTTTTCCTAGAGCTCATCTTGCACCAGAAAAAAGGATCACCAACCACCAACTCTCAAGAGCAAGACTCATTGTAAAATGTGCCTTTGGCATGATCACCATTAAAATACGTGCTTTGGAGGTGCCTTTTCTGCTAAATCCCGATAAAGTAGCTCTGATTACAGATATTTATTGTGTTCTTCATAACTTGATCGAGTGCTTTGAAGGTAAATAATGGGATATTAATTAGGTCATGAGGAAATTAGAGATCTTTAGAAGAAGGCAATTAAAATGATGGATAGTTCGGAGGAAGAAATATTGGGTATAGAGTACTCTTAATAGAAATGTTATTTAATTTTATATTTTCATTTTTTCTACCATATGGCTATAACAAGAATGTTAACTGGCAGTTTAATTTCCTTTACAAATTATATCCCTTTTATTTGTACAAATATGTCTATTGGGCTACTGCTTTTTAGATTTATTGTAGATATTAGGATGCTGTTGTACTTAATACATGATAAAATCACAGTTTACTCCATTCTCTTCTGTTATGATTATATCAATCACAAATATACTTAAAACACAAACAAAATATTGCGACGAATTGCAGAGCTCATAGCAAACGTAGAAAAAGTGGACAAATCAGGCATGCGAAGATTTGTTCTTCTAACGTTTTCATCGAACATTGTACAGTTTGACTCCGTCAGACATTTTTTCGATGTTCGTGAAGCTAAAATGTTCTTTTATAACCAAATTTCGGTCTGTGGAGACGCTCCAATTAAAAAAAAATTTGTCAAAAAAAAATATTGTGTTAGATGCTGGTTTTGTTTCGAGTAATGAGTAAGTGGTCTGAGACTACACATTTCCTAAAGTTATTATAAATACATATAATAATATAGTACATGTTATTTTAACATGGTCAATGGCAAGGTGGACTTTCAAAAATCAAGGTTATCACAAAAGCTGTGATTTCTACCAAAATACTTATTGTATTCCTCGCTATTTAGTTTCTCAGAAAATAGAAAGGTCAACGAATCACCAACCATCTTAGGGCTTTTATATTTGATTTTCATTTTTAATATTTTTATATTTTAAAACATGTCACATGGCTTTACATAAACTAGAATGTTTATGATTTTCTACTGTATTTGTCTACTAATTGCAAATTGTTGAATTATAAAATATTGTTTGGTTGGATACTACAGCCGAAAGGACTGTACCAATGAACTTTTAAAAAGGGTTTACATCCAGCTCAGATAGTCTAGGGTTTCTCCTTTAAGTACTTACTTCCTAACACCACAAACAAGTCTGCTAAAAATGAGCCTTGGGATGGATTTTTCTAAGAATTTTTCAAAAAGATAAGAAATACTGGTCTAGGAGCTTGGATAGAAGTAGCTAACTTTTACAATGAACATTTTGGAGCTGTTAAATCTGTAATAGATATGTTCGCCCATGAGTGTGCGATATATACGTGATTCTCAAAATGCATGCAGTAATGCTAATGTAGCCTGTTCAACAGCATACAACAGGAGATACTTCGGCTGGCTAAGGGTATCAAACGTCTAAACTTCCACTAAAGTAATCTATGGATATATTGGAAAACATTTAATTGAAAAGTTAAGTGATGTGTGAGGCAAAACTGGGGAAAGTGCTTATATCAAGTTGCAGTCAATGCTAAAAAAAATAAAGAATATTCAAAATTTGTTAGTGTGGGCCATGAAGTTCTCAGATGAAATAATGTAGATCCCCTGAGGACATATCTCCCAAACAGATTCTTTGTTAAAATATGCCCAGTGACATCCTGTGGCGTGGAAAGGTAATTTTAATGCCTACATGTATATTCTGTCTGATAAGCGGCGATCAATGAATGACCTCAGAAAACATTGAAATGTATATAATAATGTGCAGAAAAGTACAAATAATCCATAAATATCTGTGTCAATCACATTGTAAACAGGGTACAAGTTACATGGATGATAAAATATTTGTTTTATAATAATTATTATAAAACAAATATTTTATCAAGCATAATAATAATAATTACTATTATTAATATGTTAGATATTTTTAAAAGTCTACATATTTTACTATATATTTACATACATATTTTGCTATATGTTACTATATACAAATCCCAGCTCTAGCTTATCACGTATAGGTGAGGTGATGAATATTATCTTCCTCGAAGATATTTGACCCAACTCCTCAATTATTTTGCTGTGAATAAACCTAACACTTAGTATCATTAATTTAGGTTCTAGAGGCTACCACCATTAAAAAAAAAAGGAGGATCACAATAAATCATGTATTTCAAAATGATGTTACACGATGGTCTTAATGTAATTAACAATCGTGAGGCAATGAAATGCCTTTCAGTAGCGCATTTTTATTTCTGTAAGCCATATTCTTAGAAAATTAAATCCTCAACTAAGGCACTGTCTTTAATACAATGGTGTGCTGTAGTGGAATAGTTTTAAAGCTAGATTCTCAGTGACCTTTTTAAAGCACTGGCATCGTACTACCACCTTGTGGATGGTAGAAGTATCCACCAGTAGCGAGTTGAGGTAGAGGAAGATATGGTTAATCGGTCGGCACAGAATAACTTTGGTCGATACTGTTAAGGAACTTAGAAATGACTGGCTTCAGTGGCCACATTGTCTATGGCGCTACTTTTGCAGTAGAATAGATTGCCAATAAGGGGGGTTATTGAGGTTCAAGTCTCGGTCAAGTGTACTGGGGAGTTTTTTACAAAATAGTTTTCCACACAAATGTTTGTACACTTCATCTAAGTATAACCCTAACTAACCCTAAAACCATTTGCGTAGCGTATAATCTGGGTGGGTGGTAAGACACAGTTCTGAAAAAAAACTTCAAAATGGTATTGGAAAGCAGCAAACTACTCTTATTAACTTGAAGCACATAGCAAATGATGGTAGAGATGGTTCATGATCGAACAGAAACAAGCAGAACCACAGTGGTTTTCACTGTTGCATAGTGAGATGATACGAGTCAAATGAAAAACCACCACATTATCTTTTTCCAGGACAGCCTATGTCTAAAATGAGTCAATCAATTCATCATGAGGCTTTCTTCTGAAATAAAACAATCCGGGAATAAGCTATCCCCTCATTCATTTCTCTGGGCAAGCACTGTTTCTGCATTAAGTATCAGACAAGAAAATAATTTATTGTAACTTAACCATTAGAAATTGTAATGTCAGGACACTAAAACAACGAAGATCCATCTGTTCTTGTTGACGTGGAAGAATACTTTGGTCGGTTGTGAAGCTACGCCATGCTTTTCACCCTCCCGCCCACCATCCCACAAAATAGGTTTAAGACCTGCACTCGACAGGGCCAAGGGCCTTAACAAACTTCTTAGGAGAAATCAACCTAATTCCTATCAGATTCGACACGCTTTTTATCGTTCTTTGGGGGATCAAAATAGTTTTTAGGCGTGTTTTTATATTTATATAAGAAAGTGTTTTCTGAGATCAAACGTGGAAATAAAAAGAGTTGCAAAAATATCATACGTATTTCTTTACTACATTAAATATCATAAAAAATATACCGTGGATAAAAAAGTGTTTCAAACAAAAGGTGATAGTTTTTTTCCCCGTAGAAAACAACTCTGCAATAAAAAATACAAGTTCCTATTTAAAAAACACTAGTTTACCTTGAGATGACCTTGAAGATGTCCACTAAATCAAAAATAAAATATGTTATTTTGTCAGCGTCTCAAAACCAAGCAACTTTGGATGGGACAATATTTTTTCTTAAATGCGTTTTTTTAAGATTTTTCGTCGTGCCAACTTAAAAAAAAACTACGTTGTATATAATATATATATATATATATAAAAGTAAAATAAGGAACACCTTACGATGATGCATCGTCTGGTTCGAACTGTATCACCTAACTAAACTAGGTGCTATCCATTGAACGAGACTAGTTCTTAAGGTATGTATCTTCAAACACCTGTAGCTCTTATTTTAATCAAATCTCAGTATTGTGACATTTCAAGCTATATCACGTTGAAAATTAGCTAATTATTTTTAAATAAGGATTAAATCATGGTAACAACATGTTAAAGACTGAATTAAATTTGAAAGGGTTCTTTTCTGGTAAGAGACAAAGCAAATACAAAAATATTGGAATCAATCGGAGCTTGGAACTAAGATTGGGGACGTCACAAGAATAAGCACTCGCCTCACTCTGCGCCCATGTATTCCCAGCGTAAATGTTTATATTGAATAGGAATTAATTACTAAATTCAGTAAATAATTGTGTTTCTAGTCAATGTGACCTAAAAAGATTTCAAAGAGGTTATCGTATTTAAATGTGTTTGTTTAGTTATGTGAAATCGATTTTAATATGCTTTTAGTATCGTAATAATTTCTACAGTTCTACATTCCAAAATACAGAAAAAAAATTCTTAAATTTGTCAATTTTTTTATATAAACTTTCTTATATTCATCAAAAATATGTTTTACTTTATTTTAATTATCTTGTAGTCCAAAACTAACATAACAAATATGTAGGCATAATTAAGCTTTCTAGTATTTTTCTATACAGCACAAACTAATTTTTAAGATTTAGCTTCAGTGTTATCGGTATTAATTTTTAATTCTTCTAATAAATATTTACAAATCAGCACCAGTTTTTTTAGAAGTGTTACTATGACGTTAATCATCTTTGGTAACCTTGAAATGTAGAAGATACACGTTCTTTGTAGTATTATTACATTTTCAACACTAGGGTTGCCACTATTTTTTAAATACAAAATTCCTCTTTACTTGTTTTACAGGTTATTTCAGAAGGAATTCCCATTTTCCAAGAAAATTAGAGTTACATAGAAGAATAAAATTTCATTTTTAATTAAATTGACTAGTGTTAGGTGATGCCATTGGTGTTTAGAACATGATAATTTGAAATTGAGAGAGAAATTTTATGGATAAATTTATGCAGTCATAACATAATACATTGTTATTGGGCGAAAATAAATTGTATGGTGCACTGGACCGACTTTATCGCTTCTTTGCTTAGAAATGAAGATATTTACTCAATACTCGTAAGATATGTGAAACTAATATACATTGTTGCAGAAACACTCCATCAAAGAGCATAAATAAAATAATTAACACTATTACAGAAACATATTGAGAAAAAAGTAACATCTTTGTTCACTAAAGAACATAATAAATATCCCAAACCTCAATCTAAAAATTATATTTACCAACATCTTGGAAAGTATTTGTTTTATAAAAATGAATTTCAAATAAAGTTTATTATTTTTAATAGTACTTAAGACTTTGCAATAATATCATATCGTATAGAATTTCATAGTCTCTTGAAGATATGCTCAAAATTGAAAATTTCCGTTTGGAGCTACACTAAAATTGCCATTTGGTTAAAGTTAAACAGTGCCTGGGTACGAGATTTAATCAAAATCGTTGGAGCTGATTTCAAGAAAATTGGTTTATTCTCTTTTCACCCTCAAGTAAACTACCCCTTATTTTAGGGTTGGATTGATCATTCCAAATACCCCTCTGAGAAACCCTACGATAAACTCTGTATACCAAGTTTTAGCCCGATCGGAAAAATTATTTCTGCTCTAGTCCCAGTAACAGACAGATAGCAATGCAAAAAAACTACATTTTTCGGGCTCAGGGGGTCATAAAACATCGATATTCATCAAATTCTAAGCTAGATTTTTTTAGAGATCACAATACTTTCAATACCCAAGGGGTGCGAGAAAGAAAAGAGGTTAGTTATAAGACATTATGTTCAAATCAGCGTGGGATAAATGTTCAGGTCATTTTTTCCTTCAATGCACACGTCTACTATTTAATGCTTGCAGTTAAATGTCCCAAATTCACAAAAAATTCCAGTATTTCTTTAGTTTTTTTTTCTGTGACTCTCTCTTCATTTTCACGGTACTTTCAATGAACTAAAATATTGGTGACCTTGCGGTCTAGGGGCAAGGTGTTGGACCTCTGTGCTGAAAGTCCAGAATTCAATCCTCGCTCCCGGCACAGATTTATCTGATTGCCAAACCTTTTCTTCACCTCTGACAAGACGTGTATTAATCACAACTTGTGAATGTGTGGAATGTCAGGCCTCCCCCGTGGTTCGGATTCCACGTTAAACTGTAGGTCCTCCATTTCATCTCACAATCACCCTACCATTACACATTAGTGTAAGTGTAAGACCTTAAAGTCAGTTTTCCTAACCATTTGGACAAAAGGACGAGCTACCTAAAAACAATTTGATATAGTCAGTTAGAACTCACATCAATGGGCAAGTGGATCAAATGGTGGGCACGTGGGCCAGGAACGACCATAAGTTAAAATCTCGGCTGGATTTAATGAGTGTGTTGTTTTTCCTAAATTGTGTCCCAATATCCCTCCACGAAAATTCAGGTGCATTTCCTTTAAGTTATATTTTCCTTCTCATCCCTGTGTGTTAAAATGTGTATAGCATGGGCGGGTAGGAATATGTGTCGAGTAAAAAAGATACAGATCTAAAATTACATTATCTAACTATTCTGGGCCTAAGTTAACCTAAGATCAGTTGAAAACGTGTCTGCCTACTGGGTTAGGGGTCCTGGTTTGATTCGTGGTATGGCCGAAAATGTATCTTTGGTGAAACATGGCTTTTATCTTTCACAGTGATGAATTAACGGCTGGGGGCGAGGTATTGTATCTGTTAAAGATTTAAGTTAGTTTATAAGTCATGTGCTGATTACCAGTGTACGTTAAGTACCTCAAATAAAGTAAAATTAATATAAATATTCCCGAATATTATGGCGATCTTGATAGCTGTTGGTGAACGTTGGTTGAATCCATCCATGGCTGTTCCTGTGTCTCCCTCGCCTGGGCAGAGGCCGCCGCGTCTAGCAGCCAGGACGGGATGTGGCTTCACAGGAAGTAGGACCGAATGATGAATTTACACTCGTTAATAAAAATAATAAAAAACTATAATGATGTGCCGAGGACTTCCTTCCTTTTTTATCGTCCGTCTTTCTGCCTTTATTTGTGTATCCCTCTTTCTCTATCTTTGTACCTCTTCTATTCCCTTTCTCTCTACGAATCCCTTCTCTAACACATATCTCTTTCTCTCTCTATCACTCCCTCCACTTGACATACACTTCAATGATGACATTGAATGAGCTTGTTGGGTACTCCAATGACCGAGAGTTGGGATAATTTGGCTAGGGAGACCTAAATGGAGACGATTTGAGTTCACTTTGCCCATAGTTCTAGAGCCACAATGAACGGATAATTTTTAAGCTAGAATATAAACAACCTCTAACCTCTCTCATAAATAAAAGAAACTGCATTCCTGGTGAACCTCACAAAAACCATGCGGTTCTATATTCTAGAGCATCAATGTGAGCCACGAATCAGAATAATTAACCAAGGTGCACTATAGAGTAATTATAATTATCAGAGTGATGCATCACAAACATTTAATAACCTAAACCAATTTGATAGTCACATTCCTTTTACCCTTAAAGAAAAAAAGCTTATCTAGTCTGGTCCAACTAAGATAGGGCCATAATGTAATCAATCAAGGTAAAAATGCTAATGTCCGTGTAGATAACTGGATATTATTTTCAAGTAATTGTATTTGTTTGAATTTGAAGCTAATATGGTTAAATATTCTATTCGTGTGAATATGTAATTAATAAAATATCATTAATATTTCAACATATTAATGTATTTTAAGGTAAATGTAATGATTTTATTCAAGCTGATGGATATAATTCGAGAAAATATTCACGTAAGGAGCGCGGTTTTTTTAAAAAGTCAACTGTTACTGTACTATCACGTTTTAACGAAATAGAATAAAGATCATTGGCCATAGTTCTGGTCAAAAATGTATATAGCAACAGTGTTTATGAAACAATAACAATTGTCTGCATGGTTTTATATGTTTGTAAACTTATAGCACTTATGCAATTAGTTGTTTATGTTAATTTCAAAAATGTTATCCATTCCTTCCATCTCATACAAATCCCTAAATTTGATGCTAGGAACTGTATTATAGAATATAACAAATTGAGATTAAATTCTAGAAATGTGTATATCATGTTGGTTACACTTCATTCAGTCATTTGTTTATGACCATGAGAAGACCAACAGTTTTAATTCAGTTTATTTTATAATTTTAAATATGTGCTCTACGTGAGTAAATTAAATTTCAGTGATGTTATTTATGTGTAGGCCTATGTGAATAGAAATATTCTAATAATAATAGCCCTTTTTAATAATTTCAATAATTTCTGTCAATATTATTTGTAAAAAAAATAATTGAAAATCAAAACCTTCTTTTGTGATTGATGGAAAAACCTGACAAGACAAAAAAAAAAGGAATTATTTTTGAAATTTGCTTTAAAACATTATTCAAAAACACCCCTTTAAAAGAAAACATCAGTGAATTATTTTCAAAGTGCAAGGCAGTGTAATCATTTGCTGGTTTTATTTTATAATTAAAAATAAATTCACTTTATATACATGGGGATCATTTTAAAGCTGGAAATAAAATCACTTTCCATATATGGGGATCATTTTAAAGATGAAAATTCTGCCCAAATAAAAAAGTGGGAGATATATATTTTTGAAATACTTAGTAACTGTTGATATAAAAGTAATTTCACGAAAGTTTTTTAATATATTACGTAAAGCTTGCATGTGAAGTATGATATCCCGTATATTCATGTTATCTACCGTGAGCAACAACCATACCTAACATGTTATAGCCTATATAATCATGTTATCTACCGTTAGTGGCAACCGTACCTAACATGTTATAGCCTATATAAGCATGTTATCTACCGTTAGTTGCAACCGTACCTAACATGTTATAGCCTATATAATCATGTTATCTACCGTTAGTGGCAACCGTACCTAACATGTTATAGCCTATATAATCATGTTATCTACCGTTAGTGGCAACCGTACCTAACATGTTATAGCCTATATAA